>JBAMCJ010004355.1:0-112627 GCA_037075205.1 Drosophila prostipennis
GGGAGAGGTTCAGAATGGAATACCCACGAATGGCCGGGATAATTATTGATTGAAAGTGTCGAGATATCAAACTAATCGAATTGACATTGCAGCTATATTAAATGCTGACAAAACCGTAATTGTATCAAAGGCTGTGCGCAACTATATAATTAACCGTAAATTACGTTAGCATGTTATTGATTTCCTCATGGAAAATAAACAGAATTTTAAATGGCTACACTACTTCTGTGCTTCAATTAAGTTGTGCAATACACAAGGATAAATTGTTAAGCGTGTCCTTGATTTATATCTGCCATTTCAACTGGCTGTTTTCGTTTGATTTCGTTTATTTAGATAATAAAAATAATTGAAGAAAATTATTGATTTTTAAATGGGTAAAAAGAATAAATATGCATTAAAGTTTTAGGTGTTGTATTGCAATTATTTATTCAATAAAATCCGATTTTTAGTGCTCAAAATAATACAAATTAAATACTGTTAAGCAGTTAAAGAGTTTTGCTAATGCAGGAAACACTTATCGAAACTTTTTCACATAAGCTTTGGCAAAGTGAATTCACATCTTTCGCTTTGCCGCTGCTGCACACACACCAAACACACACGCACTATAAAATATGTTCACCAAACTGCAATCAAAGCGACATAGCACAAATTTCACAGATTTTTGCACATTAAAAATATGTTCGCTACTCCAGCAGCAGCAGCCACACAAACACACACATGAAGCCACGCCTCCCATGAGCCCATTTTTAGCATGCCAAAAAAAAAAATGAAAATAGTGGAGTAAAGTTTTTATGCCAACGAGGGAAAAAAAATGTGAATGTGGAAATGTAATCGAGGAGCGGGAACCACAAGAAGCTGCCGGGAAAAAGCGGAAGGGGACTTTATGGAAAATGCTGCATCTCAGACCCCCCTTTGCCCCCTTTGCAACCTTTTATGGCCCGGAGCCATGGCAAAATGCAACGCTGAATTTGATAATCAATTACCGTGCCATAGCCCCAAAGGATGGGACCAACCAAAACCGAGGTCCTCTGGAGCCACACATATGGGCCACATTTAGTGCGGACTGCAGACAGCCGCAAACACAAGTAAATGCCCTCGAATACACTCGACTTTGTACAACGTGGCGTATGAGTAATATGCGGAATTGTCTATGCAAGAACGTTGCAAGTATGTGAGTTGCAGGTGGTAATGCAAATAAATATTCAAATCCCTCTCAGATTTTCGCAAATTTTTCATTACAAACTGCAAATTGGTTTGTATCTGCTCAGCAGCTGCTTCCCGCTGGCCATGTTCATGTAAATATATAAAATCCTTGTCGTTGCATGTCTTAAACCAATTAATGGATTGCCAACCATAAATGCTAAAAATTCCACAAATCTGGCTCGCATTTGGAAAGCCAGGGATTTATGGCTGGCAGCAGTTTAAGCCAACAATTGAAATATTCGCCAATCTGATATGCAGGATTGGAATCCTTATAAAAAGCACTTTACTTTGAATTTATTTATACATTTATTTTAAGATACATTTAAACTTTTTGTCTTTTAAGAATAATTCCGAGATTACTTTGGCTTGCGATTTGTAAAAATTGACTAGTCATTTCTCCGCTTCACTTTGCAATCACATTTAGTCACTAGCTTTTTTCAACAGCAACTTCTATTTCCGCTTGTCATTAATTGACGACGTCTGCCTTGGCAGCAATCACTTAATGAAATCATTTAATCAGTGCCGGCGACAATCGACGGCGAGTGGGTAGTGGCAGCTCCACCTTTCGCTTGGCCAGGAACACATGTTCCATTTATGCTCCACACTAATCAACCCGGCACCGGGAGCTCCGTTCTATTTGGCTCCCCGTCTCCGTTGGCTGCTCCAATGACACTAGGGAATTGTGGGCCGCCGACAGCTGTCCTTAATTACATGGAAATCCACACTAGATTCGTGCCCCTCGCACCGCACTCCCAAACCGAAGTCCCCACAGAGTCATTCACCTTGCCACCAAATAAGAAAGAAGGCAAACAACTAAAGCGAAAGTTCGATGGGAAGGCTGAGAAATACCCTTAAAGACAATTTTTCTGCCTCATATAAGGTTTTAATTTTAAGCAGGTATTTAAAGATAATATTTTAAGTTAATCAATTAACTTTACGGCTACTGAAATAATTAAAATAAATAAAGTTTTAATAGCTAAAAAAGAAATGGAGAAGTTTTTAGCAAATGTATTTTTAAATAATAATAATCTAATGACTTCATAAATATTTCTCATTATTAACATGACTTAAAAAGTGGTTTATACGTTAACGTAACAAAAAATAAAAGGGACATTTTTTAATCGAATATATTGTATTTTCTGGTTAAAAATATTATTTATTAGCTTTCCTTTATACAATACGTTAGCCTGGACAACTTTAGATTGAACTAATAATACCCTCTGCTAGGGAATGCAAAAAAAATGTGGCGGAAGGCAAAAGGCGCAGGCAAAAATCGAAATCAAGTGAATATAACATATTATTTCAACAGGCAACTCATTCAGCATATAATATTACCACCCATGGCGATGTATGTAGTTGATGTACGTAGCCCATGAGGTTGATTTCGCGATGGGGGATCTGTGGATGGGGTTTGGGGCTTACAGGGTGGCTAAAAGGGGGTAGGGGTTGAGGGTTCGAGGGTTTGGGGGCCTTTTCTATAGCATGGCATCGCATAGGCTTGCGGAATTGAGGTGAACACATTCACACACTAAAAGGCAAACAAAGGGAAATCAATCTTTGTACATACTTTCAGCATATGCACACGTATGATCCCCACCACCCCACTATGGGTAATTTGACCACTTTTTATGGCATTAATTAATAACTTAAAAACGACTCAATATTTTACAATTTTGTTTTTTGACTTAACTATATTAAATTTAAAGGAATTTATGTTGGAAAAATGGGCGTGGTTCCGCCTTTTTTTTAAGAAAAAAAATTTTTTTTTAAGAACGCATTGAAAAAAAATTTTTTTTTAAATTATTTTAATAAGAACAACATATTCAATTTTTAAAAATTTATAAAAGTTTTGGTTTTTTTATTTTTTGATAGAAATTTTATTTTTATAATTATTACGAATATAATTTCTAACAAAAATACTATAAACCTTTATAACAAAGTTATTTCGGTGAAACAATGATATAACATAATTTTTAAATAATATTTAGAGAGTAACAAAGATTATTGCATACCGCTTTTGTAAAGATTGCACCGTAACTGACTTTCACCATACAAAAATACGGGAATTATTCATGTTTTGATGGAGGTCTTAAAACATTTATTTCAGAGAAAGTGCGCAAAAGTGCACTTTTATACAAGATATACAAGATAAAAAAGGTTCCAGAGCTGAACAGAGCTGGACTCTCTTTGTAGCTCCATTTAAAAATAAACATTCACTACCAATTTTAATGTTTTTTGAGGTTGGATCTTACCCAAGATTATAGGAACACCACAATCAATAAATACATCGGCACGCTCACAAAAAAAAAAGTTACATACCCCTCTGATTAAACTGCATTTAAGAAACCGCGCTGCATTGTTTCATTATACTCTTTTTGAAAATTTAAACTTTTAATCAAAAAAAGCGATTTACCAGCGCTGCCATCTTGTTGGAGCATTAGCAGACTTTCACAGCTGATAACTTAACAGTGATGCGCACTGTTAAACTTTTCTGTTAATAACATTTGACATTGATGTTATCCTAACACATTGTGATTGACCAAACCATTTTCTAACGACTTTTGAAAAATGGGTTTTGGCCAAAAAAAGTGGTCAAATTACCCATAGTGCATCCCCACCACCACCCCTTTTTACACTCACTCACACACACACCAACCCATATATGTCGGCTTGGCGGGGAATTGGGGAATATTTGCATGCCTTTGTGTACTTTTTCCATATGATTTATGACCTAAATTGTTGCTGCTCGCTCACATGTAATTACACACACATCGCTGTGTGTGTGTGCGAGTGTGAGTGTGTCGTCTTGGGACGCGCGCCAAAGTATGCTACACTTTTTGTTTTATGAGTTAATAAGTAGGCGTGGCCCCAGCCCAATTGCTACACTCTGATTATGGCGCCGGATACTGAACCCACCATCCAGCAAACCCACCCACTGTCAGATTGGGGAATATTCAAAACCTCCATATACGTATGTTCAGATCAGATAGGATAGCACAAAACTTTTTCAAGTATACTTTTGGGGGCAAGCAATTTAGAAAATGTACCTCCGTGGCAGCGAAATTATTTTTACACTCGACTGAGCTGCACTCGCTCATGGGATTGAAATTGGTTTTGATATGGCGAAATCTTTGAGTTCAAGTTTAAAGGAACGGCTGACTACGTTTAATGGCAGTTTAAAGAAACTGTTTTCAAAAAACAGTCAAATATTAGTGAATAGCTAGCAATAATCATGTAATATAAATTAAAATGCAAACAAATAATACATTTCCAAATTCCGATCACAGAAAAGTTGAGTATGCCACAAAAATTAAATTTTAAATTTCTAAATGCGTCTAAAAGTATGCAGTGAAAAATATATAGCCTTCTTTCTGTACGAACAAATATTAAACATATATTCTTGCATACTTTTAGACACCTATTTTACATTCCAAAGGGATTTTAAAAAACCAGCTGCTTCTTTAACAACTTTTTCATATCATTTGAATTATTCAATCAACTTGTTCGCAACACTGACCTTCAGCTAAGCTGCACCCTCAATCGAGAATCGAGAATCAATGCAAATGCAGTGCCAGCGAAAATGTCAGCAGCGGATTAGGTCAATCCCGCAATGGTTAATCCCTTTGGCTGCGCAGCTAATCCAATTCCATGGGGCTCTGGGCCCTATAAAAGCCACAATCCGTGCTGGCTGTGATTTCGTCTTGGCCCAAAGACCGGAGCATGGAGTCCTCCGCTAACGTGTCGTCGTCGCTGAGTCTTTTTGGCAACGTGTCCACCGCGCTGCGGCCGGAGGCGCGGCTGTCCGCCGAATCGCGTCTGCTGGGCTGGAATGTTCCGCCGGAGGAGCTGCGTCACATCCCCGAGCACTGGCTGACGTACCCCGAGCCGCCGGAATCGATGAACTACCTGCTGGGCACCCTCTACATCTTCTTCACCCTGATGTCGATGCTGGGCAATGGACTGGTTATCTGGGTATTTTCGGCAGCCAAATCGCTGCGCACACCCTCTAATATACTGGTCATCAATCTGGCGTTCTGTGACTTCATGATGATGGTCAAGACGCCGATATTTATCTACAATAGCTTCCACCAGGGCTACGCCTTGGGTCATCTGGGCTGTCAGATCTTTGGGATAATTGGCTCCTACACGGGCATTGCTGCCGGCGCCACGAATGCCTTCATAGCCTACGATCGATTCAATGTGATCACCCGACCCATGGAGGGCAAGATGACGCACGGCAAGGCCATTGCCATGATTATATTCATCTACATGTACGCCACCCCCTGGGTGGTGGCCTGCTACACGGAAACTTGGGGTCGTTTTGTGCCCGAGGGTTACTTGACCTCCTGCACCTTTGACTATCTCACCGATAACTTCGATACCCGCCTATTTGTCGGCTGCATCTTCTTCTTTAGCTTCGTCTGTCCCACTACAATGATCACCTATTACTATTCCCAGATTGTGGGACATGTGTTTAGCCACGAGAAGGCTTTGAGGGATCAGGCCAAGAAGATGAATGTGGAATCGCTGCGCTCGAATGTGGACAAAAGCAAGGAGACGGCCGAGATTCGGATAGCCAAGGCGGCCATTACCATCTGCTTCCTGTTCTTCTGCTCGTGGACGCCATACGGCGTGATGTCGCTCATCGGGGCCTTTGGGGATAAGTCGCTCCTGACGCCCGGCGCCACCATGATCCCCGCCTGCGCCTGCAAAATGGTGGCCTGCATCGATCCGTTTGTGTACGCCATAAGTCATCCCAGATACCGCATGGAGCTGCAGAAGCGCTGCCCCTGGCTGGCGCTCAACGAGAAGGCGCCGGAATCGTCGGCTGTCGCCTCCACCAGCACCACCCAGGAACCGCAACAGACTACCGCCGCCTAGTGCCAATCAACCAGATCCCGCCCACCCAGAAAATGCTGACAACGATGATGAACTGAAACGGCAACGAACGCGTAATACAAAATGCCAGGGAAAATTGTATAAATATTTCAAGGAGTCCAAAGCCACGGTGCAAGAAGTAAAAAATGTTTTACCATTATGATTTGTAGTCACTTTTGTGTTAATCAATGAAATATAGTCAAATTATTGCAAACAAAATGGAGAAAAAAAACGTATTGAAAAAGGGTATTTTAATTGTATTTTTGGGAATTTTTGAATTTTCTTTACAAAGAGAAAACTAGCAAAATTGTTATTTTTAAAATAATTAAATACAAATTTCTGCACCTATAAAAGTGAATTTTTAGGCATTATTTTCTCTGTGTACAAGAAAAATTTTAAGAAACGATTGGGTGAATTCAATTTAACTTCTCACTTTAACTAACCGAAATATTCGAAAAACTTGCTTTAATGGTCCATAATTCAATTACAATATTAGCAAAATTAAGATGACTAAAATAATTTAAATATTATTAAAGACATTAACTCATGATATTAAAAGCAAAAAAATATAATGAGCATAAAGAATATTTATTAATTTTAAAAATTTAAAAACATTCCGTCGAAATGTACATATATTAACTTCAATTTCATTCTTATGATGTTTTCATTTTTATGTGCACTCGTCCTGTAGGACAATAGCATTTCCTCTCCGTAAAGGATATAAAGGATATAAGCCCAGCCCCGTTTTGAACTCTGCTCCGTTGTCAGTTGTCAATCGGCCACTTGACGCGGCCATTGCAGGTCACTCAGACGAAGAAGCAAAGAAGCCGCCTTCGTGCTCCCAGAAGCGGAGATGGCCAACAACAAAAGAGTTGGCCAAGAACAATGGGCAAAAATGTGCTAGATCCAATGGGTTCCACAAAGGGAATGGCCTTTCTCTCTCTTACACTCTCTTACTTTCTCGGCGAGAGAGAAAGCTTTTTCACCTGGAAGGATCCTGCGCAGTTTTCCCAAGTGAAACGATATGGAAATGAAACACAGAGATGGGGGAATGGGAATGGCGAATTGAAAACTGCCTGAATATTACAGGAATTTTGATAAATAACAAAACTTGGGTTCCACACACACTTAAATACCTGCACGTGGCACCCGCGGGAATTTGCATTTATTTCCTGGCCATAAAAGTAAACAACATGAAAGCCAAACATCCAAATGGAGTCCACTTGCGATCCAGCCTCATTAATCACGCTTCCTTGGGATTTTTAAGGCTGCTAGGGGCTGTAAATCAGCAGAGGACCATGGCCCATGGCCACAAAGGATGCCTAGATTTGTTTGTGGTGGCGTCGTTTGCTCCTTTAGCTTCCACATGGCCTCCACTTTCCCACCCAGAATGGCGTTTAACAATTTGTTGGCCAAAGTGTTGCACCGTGTGTTTGTATGGCGCCTCATTATTATTGTTTTCCCAGCTACCATTTCTTTCGCACTTTTCCCCCCGCTTTCCCCCTTCGTTGTTGTCCTATCCCGGCTTTCTCTCCGCCTTTCTCCTTGGCGCCTAGCACGCTTTTCCACTTATTGCCTGGCGGGCATTTGCCAGAGCCTTTTTCCTGCGTCGTTTTGCGGCGAACCCAAAAACCGCACACAGACAGCAAGCGCGAAAACGAGCTGGGCAAAATGCTGGGTAGGAAAGCCAGTGGGGAAAATCAGAGGGAAAAGCGTGGGAAAGCGGGCGAAAAACGCTGAGCGGGTAGCGAGGCCATAAACCAAAATCGGCCGCAGCCACCGACGCTCGCAAATGGTAAAAACGAAGTAAAATTAATGAAAATCACACACACACACACCAAATATATATATATATACATGTATATATATATAGGAAAACAGACAGGCAGCCAGACGGAGCGGTTGGCGGGCAGAGACAATTAAAATGGCACCCACAGAACGTCCTTGCAACGCTGAGTGAATGCCGCCAGGCAGCTCCACAGAAACCGCCAGGACCCAAAACCCAGAAGCCACCCACCGCACGACAGCCTGGCACATTTGTCTTCCACGAAATTCGCTTTGGCTCTCATTAATTAAGATAATTAGGCCTTTTCGACGCCTTCAAAGTTCAGCGTGCAAAGTAAAAAAAAAAACAAAATAAAGGAAAAACGCACCGAATACGAAAATACAACAAAATGTGGTCCACATTTAGTGACAGTTCAAAGTTCACCATCGCATGTTGCATGGGGTCCCACATGAATTTTGGGCTCTACAATTTACCCTCGCGCACACATTCTCAACTACCCTTAATGAGTGGTTAGCGGCGTTCTTGCGTTTGATTGCCCTACATGGTCTGCAAACCACTCACTCAAGGACCTCCAAATTCCACATCCTTATTTTGAGGAACTCTCAACGTCCAACGGCGAATGCAACCGCAACAGAAACAGCGGCGATGGTGGTTGCAATCCAAAAATATGTCATCGCCAGGGTTTTAGAAGCACTGGAGCCAAACTTCTTAAAAGGTTTTTCACTTTAATTACAAAGAATTTTCTTGTACAGCTTTTAAGTTGACTTGTTTTTAAAATCAAAAATTCCTTTTTATTTATTTTCTATTACACTTTATTATATTTTATTTATGAGAAATGTTTTATTGAATTCGAACATTCTATTTATAATTGGAATTAGAATCCTTAATTTTATGAAAACAAAATTTTTTTTAATTCCCTTAAAAAATCAAATATATAGATCCAATTTTAATCATAAATTGTAACTTGTTTTTAAAATCGAAAAATCCTTTATATTTTTTTCTATTACATTTAATGATATTTTACTTATAAGAAATGTTTTATCTAATTTAAATTAGTATCCTTCATTTTATAAAAACATAAAATATTCTACTAGTTTGCTTAAAAAATAGAAAATACAGAATCAATTTTAATCTTATATCGATAGGAATTATTTGTTTAAGATGTTGCAAACACCTGACTAATATTATAAAACATTTTAAAACATTGGGGTCTACAAAGTATTATGCATCATAATATCCTCTGGAGTCGCCCAATTTGAATTGCATACTTTGCCATGTTTATATATTTCCTACTCCGCTTTGATGAAGCGAAATTCGATTTCCTTTTGACTGCAAAATGCAATTTCTTTTCATATTTTTGCATATTGCCCGAACCGATTAAAATCACTCGAAGCTGCAGCTGCACTCTCGATGGCTCATAAAAATGTCAGCTAAATTAGTTATAAATCAGCGGGGAGCGCAGAGTCAACTTAAAATGCACAAGACACAAGGCGGCAGGCAGGCAGCTCACAACTTTGTGAGCCAAAATGAAGCCATAAATTATACGAACTAATAATTATATGCCATCAAATTGTTGTAAGCAGAAGCTAAAGGCAAAAGCCAAAGCGAAAGCTCCGGCAGTCAGGAAGGCTGAAGTCAGCCAGCGAGTTTAACGGCCAACATAAATTATAGACATTTAAAAACGGGGTTTGCTGATGGTGGCTGGTGGCCCACGTTCATCTAGCGGATGGGTGGGCGGAAAGGCGGGAAATGCCGCGTGGAATATGCGATTTTTATCACAGTTTATGCACTGCACACACAAAGTCAACATAATAAGGTCAACACGCACAGGACGCTAAGGACGAGCGATGGGTGGTGGATGGTGGGTGGTGGCTTGCTGGGTGTCGCTTTAATTAAATGGCAAACATCCCGCGCGTCAGAGAGCAAAGTTCGAGGTCAGCTGCCAGTCGTCGTCGCTACACGGCAATTTCGCCGAGCTCCGAGCTCCGAGCTCACCCCCTCACATTTTTTTTACAGCCGAGCAATTTGCAACAAAATTAGCCCGAAAATGTTACGCGGCCATGGCCGTGCCTCATTGAGAATCCACATAAACAAAGGATTGGGTTAAGCGTGGTCCTGGTACGGGATTCTGGTCCTGAAAATGGAGCATACGTCTAAGTGACTCTCCATGGGCCATCATGACAAATGCCTCGTTGCCACCTCTTTTTGCCGGCGCAACATCAGCCTCGCAAAACCTCCTCTGCATTCTCATCCATATCTTGGCAGTCGTAAAGTTCCCGGGATGGCAACAAAAAAGACCGTTTAAATTTTGTAATTTAAATGCAAATTGACAGGCAAATGACAAACATTGCAATTAACGAGGGACTAGCGGGCGTATACGCAATGTGGCCACAGACTCACAATGGCCGGACTCAACCAACTCAGCCAACAGCGAGACTCCGCAACAGGACATAATTTAGGCCCTGCTACGTGGAGCTCTAAAATTGCCAGAGCCTCATCTGCGGATAAAGGGCGTTGGGAAGCGGGTTGTGGGTTGTGGGCTGCAGAGTTGCCGGTAATGGTCTGGACTCGAAATGGGAATATGCAAATCTTTCCACTGGTTAGCGCCTGCATTTGCAAGTCATACTTGAAGCACTTGGTCCGCTGGGGGAACGGTCCCCAACAATTGAATGACTCGCTGAACTGAGCTATTGTACGAACATCAATTGGGGATGGTGGCGGCCTTAAATGGGGATATTAAAGGAAATTTCGGACATTAAAATCAATAAACTATTTCCAAATCACTCAAAATGTATTTAAAACATGATATTTAGGTTAAAATTAATGTGTAACTATTTTACATTCGAATTTCCACACATTTTCAATGTTAAACCCTACTTTACATTTAACAAGCGGACGAGAAGTCATATAATTCTAATGGCAATAAGTTTGATGACATTTTTTCTTATTTTTCCCCCTCTAGTAAATTTGTTTATTGGTTTATAAGAAGTACCAGAAACGTAACTCAAACTTCATCAAAAGTGACGGAATTTCGTTTAATTTTCGTGGTGGACTGTTGCAAGTTGAAATTGGAACCCTTTGCAAATGAAAGGAGTTTGTTGGCCCGCATGCAAATTATTTTATAAAAGTTTACACGAAATTTGACCAGTGCTGTCCGCTTTTCAGGATGGGAAATGTTAAACTAATATTAAAAAACCCTAATTATATTAAATATAAATATATATATATAAAAAATTCACAATATTTTAGCCAAGCAACTAAATTTAAAAAAAAAATCATATAAAAATCATATAATAATCTTAGCATAAATCATTATGATTTTTTACAAGTCAACAAACTATCTATATATAGGGCCATTTTTTCGTTCGTTTGTTGAATTAAAGTGTTTAAAAAAATGGCTAAATTGGCAACATTTAACATGACCTCATGGCTTCATTGCCTAACCTCTGCCACCAAGTTCATTTTTGGTTAGGAAGTTGAAATGACACAAACTGCATTGCGGCCCAGGCGCGTCAAAAAGTATTCGTTTGAGAACTTCTTATTCACAGTTTGTTTTCGTTCCGGGCTTTTCCTGTTGTTGTTGCTTCTGTTTTTCCTCGACTTGGGTTGCTGTTGCCGGGCAAACAATGAAGAAAAGTGTTGGCCTGTCTGAGGCAGGCACTTGGCTGGCGGCCAAGCAAATCCACAAGAGATACACATAAACACATCCATTTCCTACGCTGCCAAGTAAGTCAGGGGAGCACGAGCACTATATCGGGCCGAACTGTATGTCTTTAAAGTCCTCGGGAATGACGACGCCAGGCATCATAAAAATGCCAACTATGCGCATTAATTATACGCAAATTGTTCATTGTTCGCCGCTGCCTCTAATCGCATTAACCATGGCAGCGCAAGCGGGCTAAACTTGTGGTAGACTTTTCTAATTTATGCGCCTAATTGACTCAAAGTAAAATTTGCTCTTGCTTGACATATTTCGCGTGGGCTCGGGATTCTGTATTCGGTGTTTGGGATCCGGGAGGTTGGTTCATCTGCCCCTCAGCGCTACGTTCCGCGTGTCATGTAAATGTCAAACTTTGAGCCAGATCCTTAGCGGGGGAAACTTTCGCTTTATAAATAAATTTACAAGTGGCAGAGAGCGGAGAGATACAAGCCACTAATTTATGCAAATTGTTTTGTTTGACAAATTAAATGAGCATTAAAATTATTTTACCCTGTTTTTAAGGGCACAATATAAATATATTCAATTAGCTAGATGTCGAAATTTTACGTAGCCAGCAACTAATGACTGACACGTTTTGACTGCTAAACTTATTTTGAGTCTTATGCCCTTTAAATTTTAACCCATTTTGAAAAGTTTTCAAATCTGTCAATTTACTAAATAAACAAATATTATAATTAGTCCTATTCAATTAGCTTGTCTGTTGGTTTAAAACAGCGGTCGGCAGAGCCCTATTAAGTGAGCATAGGGATTTGCTCTGCCCACGCGCTGCTCGCTCACGTATAACGTAGAACAGCGGTCTGCACACACACATCGATGAGCTGCCCAGTGCAAATTACTCACACAAATATAAAACAAAATGTCATCGTATGTGTGTGCCGACCGCTGGTTTAAAAGTTTTATAAGGTAGAATTTACTAAATATGTTTGTTCATGAATATTTATTGAAATATAAAGGTATTTTTCTAAAATAAAATATACAAAAAGACACACCAAAATAAATTTAATAGTTTAAATGTTTTTTAAATTAAATGTTTCCTCCCTTTAAAGCAAAAACAATTTAGAAATTTTTTAAGGAATTCTAATAAAATAAAATAAATTTGTTTAAAAATCTATATCCCATAAAATTGCTTAAAGCGGGTTAAATAAAAGGTCAACTGCGAGATACCCAAAGACCAAGTTGGAACTCCCCTTATTTGAGGCAATTAACACACCTGAGTGATGGCAGATTAGCCCACACACACACACGAACACACACCCACAATGAGTGTGAGCCGGGTTACGCATACGCCCCGGTGTACGTGGCCCCAATGGTGATTGCCTACGTTTTGCTAGTCATATGGCTCATACGCCACGTTGTATTTATTTGTTCTACCCTGCAAACTGCAACTGAAACTCGTTAGCCAGCCTCGTAAAAATCAAATTGCCCGATCCCGAGTCAGCCAGGCTCAATCTGCTCGGCAGCTAGTTAGGCAGGATGGCTCCCAGCTCCCAGTTACCAGCACCCAGCTCCCACGAGCGGTTGTTAAAAAGTTATACTTGGGCGGCAGTTTTACGAGCTCAAGTTGGTATGTAGTTGCCTGCCATTTTCTGCTTGTTAGCATCGAGTTTTAGTTGACAATGTTGGCAGCTGCATTAGGCAAACATCGGTGGCCCGAACGAGGAGGAGCATGCTGAGGATGGGGTATCCTCAGTTACGGACCCGCATGTGGCTTCTGAATCTCGGGATGGAGGTCTTTGATTTGCGTTTTGCCTTTTATGCTCGCTCAACTTTCAAGCAGTTCGATTTCAAGTTCAAGTTGCACAGATGACACAGAAAACCTTTAGCTTGTTATATTCTTAATGCAGGGGAGTGGGCCGATTTCACCAAGTTTTTATTACTTTCCTTGGCTGCTGGTTTTGATCGAAATTTTTATTTTACATTTTTTTTTTCGTTCGTTCGGGGAGTTTCCTTCGCCCTCGAGCACATTTCAATTTTCCATGCGTTGCAATCCCACAAACGAAAACAATATTTTATATATTTTAAGCGCCTTGTTATAGTTTGTGGCAACAATAACAGAAAGTTATTTCCTGGGCAAAAGCTTATTGGGGCTGGATTGAGAGAGGACCCGAAGTCTAATGCGAAATTGATTTGTTATGCCAAAAAGTATAAAAACTTGGCCCCGAGCTACTCTCAAATCGAACGACAAAGGAAACTGAAACTTTTGCCCTGCGACTTACGAGTATTCCCCAAATTAGGAACAAAAACTTGGATTTGCTTGGCTTGCTCGGTCTAAACAGGAAATGGCCATTGTCTTTGAGATTGCAAAGCAGATTTTCGGCTTTATATTTACGAAACAATTGGCGATTCATTGATAACATGTAAGATGGAAAATTTGCAATGCCCCAATATGGATGTAAATATTCTATCGCAACAATTGAATAAATATTATTTTTAGCTCAAATTCCCTGGCCACACTAGCACAACTAATTTACAGAGCTTATAAAATCATATTTCCATAACAAAGCTCTGAACTCCCTGGCCACCGACTATTTTGCATATTTTCTGCAAGAAAAACCAAAAAAACAAAAAGCGTACAAAGTGAAATACAAAATACTCTTACGTGCTACAAAAACACATATCCCAATTCCCAGTACAGATACAATCAATAAATATGCAAAATCTCTGGTAAAAACATTTTCTTTTTAATCCCTTAAAATAGAAAATCAATATGCTGCAGTGCCATAGAGAAAGTTGGGGTAGTAATTTCCACAATGAGACATAGAAGGATGGGGGGGGGTTAGACACAATGCCTGCATGACAAGTAGCCCCACAACTTACATATATATATATTCCAATTCAGAGCACTGCATATGCTGGCAAGTGTTGCCAGAGTCGAGTAAAAACAATTTATTTTTATGTGTCTATGTATAAAGATAAAATTTGCATATAGCCCACCAGTGGCTGTGGCTCATGGCGGCTTTTCCTGTGGCTCAGCGTCTGGGCCATCATCTCCCAGTCTGGCTAGGGAAAAGTTCACAGAATCGTGACGGGAACTGAAATCGCTGTCTGTCTGCCAGTCTGCCAGTCTGTCATTTTGTCAGTCTGTCAGTAAGTCGCTTTGGCGACGCTTTTGCCGTTGAGTGTGTGACAACTGATCTGATGGCTCCCAACTACTCCTACTTCTTTTTTGCAGAAACGGTGGTGAGTAATGGATACAGGGAACCGTTTTAACAAGAAAATACTTTCGTTATGCAATTAAATAATAAATTTTTAATAAATTAAATTTAAATTATATTTAAAAAAGTTAGGACATCATCATTTACTGATAGAAAATCATTCACTGATAAAAAAAAAATAGTTAATCCAATAATTTAATTTTCAAATTTAAATATATTTTGCTATCTTTTTTACATATTGCTGTTTTTATTAAATTGAAAAATGAAAATATTACATTTAACTAATATAATTCATTTAAATATTTTTAGATTTTTTGATTTGTATATGAAATTTTATTTTGAATGACGTAAAAGTAAATATGGTGACCATATTATGGTCAAATTTTCGATCTTGATTCAAATATTTTCAAATTAAATTATGCAATTTATATGTTTTGTTTAAATAATACGTATTTGTATTTAATTTTAATTTATAATGTATGTTATTCAAAATTCAGATATTTAATTTTAGTATTCCATTTTTTATCAGTGTTTTAGAAGTGCATAATGTCCAGATTTAATTACAAACTAAAATTATAATAATGTTTCTTTTAAATCTAATTACTGAAATCTATACTAGCAACCGCCTTAGGTTGTTACACTTTATATTTACTATTCTTATCCATATTATTTTGTAATTGTACCCACTTAATCATAAGCCTTACCTAGTTTAGCTTTATCTCAGCCCACTGTGCACTTAAAATGCAGTTCTGTAAATGACTACGTGATGTCTACTAGGGATTGTAAAGCAGACAGTCTGAATGCTGGTCGGTCTAAAGTCAACGGATTTTGGTGACTATGCGTTGGCTTATGGCGCATTTAAATGATTTCAATAACTTGCCATTTAGTATCATTAGCTAAGCCGCCAGCCACTTGAGTGTGGCTTTGGGAGGTGCTACATGCTCTTCCTCCCCCTTGTAAGTCAGACTCTGGTAACCGGATCTGGATTTGCTGTCATTCGAATGATAAAGCTATTTGACAAAGGCACAAAAAGCACACAAGCGGACAAGTTGAGACGCTAAAAAATCCCCTTTCCCTATCCACCACCCATTCCAACTTTCCCCCCGGAGCGATGCAGCAGCTCACAGGACTTGTCTGGGCGATAACAAAGAGCCAGCGGGGAAAGGAAACGGATGGTGGGACAGGGACTGGGACTGGTGGATTCCAAAAGGGAGCGAAACAAAGGCGACATATCAACAAATGTTGCCGGCATAGAAGACGCAGCTTCCGTTACAGCCGCACGCCTGTCAATGAAGCGACAACCACCAGGGGCACAAAAAATAGAAAGATACCGCGAGTCTCAGACCTGGGGTTACCCGGCAATAAAAGAATTTATTTACTTTTCTTGTAAATATTTTAATCCTTGATTTATTGAAGCTACTATGGCTTGAAACATCGAATGTCAAGCCTTGTATAAAGCAAAGGATATTTAAATTGAACAATTGTTGCTTTGATTTATATCACTTGCGGTTTTTATTAACTTTAAATGTTGAAAATAAAATATTTAAAGTAACCTTGATTTAAATATTATCAATTTAAATCAAGCAGTTTATTAAGTTTTGTATTAAAAGTTACATTATTGTATTTAATAAAATACTTTACTTTTCCTATAACTATTTTAATACTTGTTATAATTAAATAACGAACTATGCATCCTTAGTTCTATTTACTGAATATCTTATACAAATTCTGAAACTCTTAACTGAAAAGCTTTTTTTAACAATTTTATTTTATTGAAATCAAATATGCATCTGATAGTCGTGTACGCTATACATGGCTGTATAAACACACAAAGATACAAAGGTTGGAAAACACGACGAGGATAACAATTGAAGAACAGGACTCTGCTGGGGCATCAGCCAAATGCAAATCACACGAATACGTTAGCCGAACGTGTTTAGTCCCCCAACATTTCATTTGGACCGAACGAATGGTGGGGAGTGCCAGAATGTCATGGACAAGCCCGAAAAAAGAGACTATAAATTTATTGTTAACGTGGCTCATGCAAATTGAATCCTTTCGTTTGTCCTTGTCGACTGTCCAGACCGGTTGCGGCTCTCGTTTTGCATTTCTTAGCCGGCAAAGGGTGGAATAAAACTGTTTTGCTACTTAATAGGCCACGCTCGTCGTTATCTGGGCGGTTGGGATTAAATGGGACTGCTTAATGCGAGGCACCCCAGCATAGCAATAATCGTATTTAAAAGATGAACAATTGACCGGGAATAAATTATGGGGCTCTTGAAATTTAAATTATTAATTGGGGACCTGCGTTAACCTAAGTGCAACGAAATCATACAACAGCTTTAATGTGTTGATAAAATAATTTAATTGTAGAATTTTAATTTAAACTTTAATATAAAAAAATTTTGGTATTTATTTTTTTAATATTTGCATTTAAAAATTGAAAATGTATTAATTTTTTGAATAATTGTATTTATAAGTAAATATTTTAACATAATAAGACATCAATAAGCCTTTTTTAAATAATTAAATCACTAGTCTGATTGTTATTTTCTGCTCATATTTAAAAATTATTAAAATCCAATCTACCATCAGTAACCTTTTTCATAATTACAATTACAATGTATTTAAATAGGCAAAAGAAAATCCAACAGCAACTGAAACTAAGCAAAACAAGAGAGAACGCTATAGTCGGGTTGGTGTCCCGACTATCTAATACCCGTCACTCAGCTAAAGGGTTGGTGTCCCGACTATCTAATAGACGTAACTCAGCTAAAGGGAGTGCTAGGGAGATGGAGATACAACTTTGATCAGGCATAAGTTTTAAACGAATGGTCCGATTTAAAAAATTTCTTCTACATTTCGATAGGTATTGATAAACACAACAAAACTGCATTTCTACTTTTCCGATATATTAAAATTTTTCAAATCGTATATTAGCTATTGTGGGCGTTAGAGGGGGCGTGGCACCTTTTTGAAATAAACTTGCGCTGCGTAGGAACTCCTAGAATCTGCATGCAAAATGCCAATCTTCTAGCTTTTATAGTTTCCGAGATCTCAGCGTTCATACGGACAGACAGACGGACAGACGGACAGACGGACATGGCTAGATCGACTCGGCTAGTGATCCTGATCAAGAATATATATACTTTATGGGGTCGGAAAAGCTTCCTTCTAGCTGTTACATACTTTTGCACGAATACAATATACCCTTTTACTCTACGAGTAACGGGTATAACAAATCCTGTATTGACCATTGAGCCACGTGTTTTGGAAATACGAATAAAATTGAACTCCTAAACGCCCAAAAATAAACCAATAGATGTTACTTTGATTGCCTGATCAGAAATTCCGTACTTGCATGGTCAATTGAATAAGATTTTTATATGACAACAACACGTGACCGAATAGAACATTTTTTTCCCCTCGAAAATTGTGTTGTTATCCATCAAAAACGTGTCGATGATTCCCCAAAACGAAAAGAGTGCAAATCTCTAGAAACGTGGCCTGCCTCACATTATCCCAGAAATTAACATTCTATGTGGCCACGGCCCACAACAGTTGCCATTTGCCATCCAGTAGCCAATTTTAATGGCAGTCGCAGCACAATTGAATTAAATTATCAATCGATGGCCCGGGCACAAGGGTCGAGACCAGCAGCAGAATGGGAGGACAAAAAAAAGGACAGCCCAATCAAATTGATTGTATTTACTTTGACACCAAAGCCAACAACATCCACAACGGTCACACCTCCAACCGATACCCCCTCCAAAAACACTCCTCGTACATTTTTGGGACATGGGTTTGGTTTGGGTTCGGTTTTTTGCCGCCTCGATTTGACTTAAATACGGTTTTTGGCTCGTTAAGTGTAACTAACAAGTTGCTGGAGTCGCTGGATCGTTGTGGACGCCTTTATTGTTTGCCTTCTTGTTTCAGCCTCCTTTTTTCTTGTTTTTCCTCTTGTTTTGTTTTCCACCAACTTGAAATGTTCTCCGCCCAAGGGGGGTGGGCATATTGATTGGCCTTCTGTTGGGCGCCAATCTTTAAAGCAGATGGTCGCATTTAAATGTGCCATTGGTGACATATGGTAAAGTCATAAAATTTGCCTTAAATAAAATAATAATCGGGTTTATTTTAGGAGATATAAGTGAAATTAAAGCTTATTCAACAAGTAAAAGCCTATAAATTTACAATTCCAGTTGAATGGGATATATTTACATTTTAATAGAATAACAAGTTTAAATAAATTCTTTCTATTTATTAAATAGATATTTTATTCGCCTTAAACCAAGTGAAACTGAATATATTTCTTTATTTTTAAGATCTTTAAAAATTTTTTTCGGGATGCCTAAGATGCTCTCTCGATAAAGTAGGTCATCAAGCAGGTGCCAATTGGTACCCAACCCAGACTCACAGATTTAACCATGTTTTTTTTATTTGGTCGCAAGAATGTGACAGGCATCACGTTATGGCCGCAGACACTTTTTTAAGCGGTACAAGGAAAACAAGCAAAAAGGTATAGGAATACAAAAATAAAATAAAATGCAAACACCATAAATAAATAAAAACATAAAATAATCATGTCACGTGCGAATTGATTGAATTTCTTCCTCGGGCGCCTTTTGTTGCGTTTCGTACGCACACTTTTTGGTCAACGTTGTTATAACCCTTGGCAGAAACTCCGACCCAAACTGTGGACATACCCCTACTCGAAAAAAACCCCACCTTTGGACCAAGACCAAAGTCGTTTCATTTAATGGCCACAGACAAAAGGTATTTAATTTAATGCCCGCGCCACTTGGCCAGGTAATTTGAGCTATGAGCACTTCGCGTACACTGACAAAATGTTGCCAGAAAAAGCGGGTAAATCGACCTGGAAAAACGCTCAGCGAAATTGAAAAGCCAAGAATGCCAATATTCATGCGAGTCACAACGCACAACGGGCAATCGGAACAGAACCGCAGCTTAGATCGTGACAAAAAAGCCAAAATCCTCCTGGCCATATACGGGCTCTTAAGTCATAAAAAAGAGGAATTGAAAGCTGCCATCAGCCTGACAGCAGCAAAATGTTTTCAGACGAAATTTTCGAAAAATTATCTTTCACTTTTTGTTCGGTTTTGGGTTTTGTTTGCGTTCGCTTCGAGAGAAATCTGGCCGTCAGTGCTGTGCAAAAATGTTCCAAGTCAGCGTGCACACAAAAGCCCCAAAAAAGGGGATTCCCCACACACATCCGCATACAAAATCCACACAGAGACCCATGCGTACGCACACAAACACACAGCGGCATCCATTGTTTCACATGCAATGAAGGTGTCATCATATTTTTTCAATTTCATGGTTATTTTTTCATTCATTCTTTGCCTTTACCGTTGCCTCATTCGACTGAAATATAGTATGTGCAAATGAGAGTGTTTGGTTTTTAATCTTAGTTAGGGTCATCAAGAAAATTTTCTCAAACGATCCTGGAAACAGATTCATAGAATTAATCGCTATAACCGTATACATTTAATATTTATAATTGTTCAACGTTAATTTAATGGTCCAGCGGTTTATCTTTAATTTATTTCTTTATTTTTAAGCCGTGTCATATTGGTAATCAATGATTAATAATCGCATTGATAAAAACGTATGCGAATAGTTTATTATTACTGGTGTTGACTAACTAAAAAAATTTCAAAATCAATTATAAAAGGCATTCTATAAAAGTTCTAACTAATTAATTAAATAAAGTCTGAAAATCTACTACAAAAGGAAAAATATAAAATTAAGATTTAAATTAAATGATTTAATGCAATATTTGTTTGCCAGATTATATTATTCTAAATATACATATATATTTTGATATTACTTTTCAAACCATTTAAGTGTCATCCCCAAAATAGCCTAATAAAAGGAGGAATAATCCTTGAGCGACCGAAAAAAGAAGGGTATGTGGTATGGTTGGAAAATTCTCCCACTCATCGGACCTAAAAAAAATAGAAAAACGCAACGAAAAGTCAGCAAAAATATGCGCGCGTGTTTGTAAGGGCGGGGAAAAAGCGAAGCCGAAAGAATGATTGTTGCAGTTTATGGGAAAAACTCCAACCGAGCTTCAGTTTTCCGGGAGGCCTGGGAAAAGTGGCTGGATGTGTGGAAAAGAGAAAGTAGGCGACACTCACGCAGGGATAGAGAAACTAAAAATGCGCACACTTGCAGTGAAAGCACGAAAAACTCGTTACAAAAACCGTTAGTTTTTCAATTATAGCGCGTAGATTAGTATTTGAAAGCAATGCCTGGGTGTCTGTGTGTGCGTAAATCCCCCTTTCACTCGCTTTCTCTCTCTCTCTCTCTCTCTCTGAGCCATTATTGGATTTTGGCTCGCTACTGGCCATTTTCTGAAGGTGGGTGGAGAAAAAAAAGGGAAAACTTTCCTGACAGCAGCACAATAACTTTTGAATAAGAAAAACGTGCAACGCTTCAGAAAGAAGAGACGCAGGAAGTGTGGGCGGAATATTCGCATCAGGACCGGACTAAAGAGGTTCGAGGTTGATCCAATACAGTGACAACAAACGACAGAAAAGAACTTTTGCAGCTGCAATTTTCTATTCAACTTGAAGCTTCCTCCACCATCTAGGGAGGGGACAATCAGTTTAGGAAGTTAGCAGTTTTTATGAAATGCCCTCTGCTCCTGCTCCCCCTTACTTTTGCCGCCCTTCTACCCGTCGTCTTAGCTCCTTCCGTTTTGGGCTTGTAAGAGCTTTTGCTAATTTTACAACGCACATTACGTATACGACGTGGTGGAAGCTGCAAATTTTTACCAGGATAAACAGTTAGCCAGGTGGCTCATAGAGATGACAAACAGGGATTTGTTGTACTTATAATAAGGGATTTTTTATAACCATCTTTAAAATACGAGTTCTTTTTTTATTAATGATATTACACTTAAGTTTCCAAAAATATATGGTAAGAATGTTAATAAACTTATTTAGAATTATAAAAACAAAGGAACACAAAATCAAACAACAATAGTTCCGTCTTTAAATAATCATTCGTATAACTGACATCTCCGCGGGATCTGTTCAGTTTCTTGCTTTCACAATAAACAAATAGTATTAAACAACTAGAAAACAATGGAAGACTTATTAAGGGAAGAAGACCCGGAGCCCCCGCAACGAGGTGATATAACCAAGATGAAACGAACAGTCTTGATCTCTGAACTCCGCCTGGAGCAGCGTAGAATCAAGGCCATGCGCAAACGCAAGGACGACATGAAGGCCGCTTTAGTGCAAAGCCAAAAGTTGCTAACGGACACAAGGCAGTTGCACCAGCAACAGATTCAGGAACTGGCCAACGAGAGGGATAGCCTGCTGCAGCAACTTCAACAGGAGCTGGGCAAGAACGAGTCTCTCTGTCAACAGGTTCAGGAGCAGGACCTGTCCAAGAATATCATCGTCGAAAGTATCCTTCACGAGAGGGAAGACCAAGAATCCCACCTCCAAGTGCAGATCTTACAGCTTAAAGTCGAGCAACTTAATTTACAACAGAAAGTGAACGAGGTGAATGAAAAGCTAGAGAAGATACACGATGAGAATAGCTGTTCGATTTGCCTTATGCCATGGGAGACCGATGGAGCCCATCGCTTGGTTTCATTGAAGTGTGGTCATTTGTTCGGGGACAGCTGCATCCGCCAGTACTTGGGACGCTTGAACGAATGCGCCATCTGCAAGCGGACGGTTTGGAGTGAGGATCTCCGCTATATCTTTGGCTTAAGCGTCCTAGTGGCTGCACAGAGTGCTCCTTCGGGACAGGCTGCTCCAGCAGAACATCGTTATCCTTAAGAACCGCCATTTTCTTCCAGCTCAAGCTGATCTTATTGCACAGTAGCTGCTTTAAGTCCAAACTGCTTATCCTCCACATCGTGATCATTGGTGCTGCCTGGAAATATCAACCACATTATCAAGATTGGTAATAATACACTTCGTTATACACTTCGTTATACTCTTCGTTATACACTTCTTTATACACTTCTTTATACACTTCGTTATACACTTAGTTTCGTTTAAATGTTATTAATTATTTGTAAATGGAAAAATGGTTCTAGCTTTTTACGATGAAAGCAACCACTTTTCTGGAAACACAATTTATTTCTGTTTATTTATACAATAAATAAAAATTTTAAGTTACATTTTGATGATTTCATATTTTAAAGACAAAGGTTTGTGCACTTTTTTAACATTAATCGGTTTTGCAGAATTGTTTCATAAGTAGATGACAAATTGGAAAAAAACATGACAAAAGTCATTTAGAAAACATCTTTATATATACAACATTCCACAAAATAAATAATATACAAATTAAAATATATAATATAATATGTTTTATACATTCCAAGAATCATCCCTGGTTTAAATGTTTGTAATGTTAATAATGTTAATTATTTATTAATGAAAAAAGTTTTCGGTTCATTTACATAATAGATAAAAATGTAAGTTACATTTTGATGATTTCATATTTTAAAGACAAAGGTTTTGTGCATTTATCTTAACTACTTAACAGAACTTTACAGAAAATTAATCGGTTTGCAGATTTTTTTTCACAGCTATACAACAAATTGAGAAAAATCATGAAATATAATGGCGTCAAGAGCGCTCTTTGACAAAAGTAAAAATTATATGGAAGCCTTGACAGCTAAAAGAAGTGCTGTGACCACAAAGACTCCTGAAAGGCTTCTCCATTCGCACGCCGGCACTCAGTATATCACATTGCCATCTCTGAGAATTCCCGGCAAAGCCATCGCCTTGATTTTCTTTTATGGGTTTTCATTGTTGTTGGCCCACACCACTGGAACTGGCCAGGTCCCCCCTTTTTTTGTAGCGTCTTTAGCGCTGCAGCAACGTCGTTTTATTGTTGAATGAACGGACTTACGTGTGAACTAGTAGGCGACAACAACTTATGCCATTTCCGTTTCCGCTCGCATCGCCATTCAGCGCGCAAAAGGCAATGAGAATGGGAATGGGAATGGCGGTTGAGGCAGAGCAGCCAAGAAACAGGAACACAATTGTGAGGTCATGTATGTGACAAACAATAAAGACGATAACTTAGTGCATGCAACACAACGGGGCGGAAACGGAACTGCAACTGCAACTGCCTTTGCCTTGCCTTTCCATGGATTCCTGGCCTTGCTGGGTAGGTGTGTTAGTTTGTTTGTTCGTTGGTGTGTTGGTGCTTTAAAAATAGAATTAAGTTTTTCGTAAACTTGGACTTAATGCGCCCCTTTCTTGGCTTGGCTTGGTTTGAAAGTTTGAAAATATATTTGAAAAGCAAAGTTTATTCTTGTGTTGAAAGAAAATATGTCTGGCGTCTTTTGTATACATACAAGGTGTCCCGCCGGCAGCACAAAGCACCAGCTGCCAGTTGCATGGGTTCTCGGTTCTGGTTCTGCTTCTGGTCCTTGGAAGTCCTGGAGGTCCTGGCACTCCCACGGAAAGTTTTGTTTGCCCTGACACTTAAAAAGTCGTAAAATGCACATTCAGCATAAAAACCACTGTTGGAAATTATGGCCACACTGCATATAGTCGCACTCGCTCGTTCCTCCACCATTCTATATTCTATTGCTCACTCCATCTCTGCTGTGCTATCCAGTGTTGCCTTTTGTATCATATTTTCCAGTTTGAAGTTGCCCGAGCTGCGGCGGCTTTTATCTTTAATGCATTCTACGTGCACTTTGCCCACTCGCAGAAGGACACACATACGATGGAGTTTGGGGGGCGCGTATGTCTCCTGCTCAGTATTTATTGAATGAAAAGTTAAAACCATTCACTTGGCACTGATTTTAAATTCGGATTTATGACTTCGCCAAGAGAGTATTGAAAGAAATCCATAAAAGAATATTATCGTTTGCGTTCCTACAAGAAGCGCAATCAACGTCATATTATTTGTTCAAACTATGAGATATATATATTTTAAATTCACACAAAAGTCATTTGGAAAACATTCCACAAAATAAACAATATATAATTTCCAAGATTAAAGAATATAATATTTTGTATACATTCCAAGAAGCGTTGAGCAATTAAAAAAGGGAAAAAACCGACTCAAGCTTTCTTAAATTTTACTGATAAGCCATGAGCTTCAACTTATCATTTGCTCTCACTCTTCTGTTTAAACATATTGAGTCAGAGGCTGCCAGCTAGGAGTCTCAGTTGTCGTCAAGAATCTGCCGCGAACAGAGCTTAATCAGAACAGAATGCCAACAACTTCAGTGATATTAGTTTGCTTTTTTGTAGGCGCCACCGTGGCCTTAATTCTTCCCGAACACGATTGCTCCGCACATTTTACATATGGCATAAAATCCGACGGAAGTTTCATAGGCATTTTTACGGCAAATGAAGCAGGCCTTAAATGGTTAAATTTTACTGCTAAATTTGCTTGGAACGGTACTCAAAATGTGAGTGGAAAGCAAATCAAATATCCTAATACCTGATATGTACTGACTTTTCTGGCTTTCAGCAAATATCCGAAATGCAACCGTATCCCAACTCAGCCGAATCGGACCTTAATATTATTAGGGGACTTCGTGGCCAGGCGTTTGTTCAATTCTCTCACATCCCCGATTCACTGCCTACACTTAAAGAATTCTACCTAAATAATGAGTTACTATGCGAACCAACGATGCGTGAGTATAACTTAAGATTCGACCAGGAATTTTTTAATATAAATACATTGCTATTATCTTTGCAGAGAATCGTTGGAGCGATTATATAGGAACATTCGAGCTAATATTAATCGCCGGAGATGAAATACGACAAGTAAACAACACTCTTCCGAAAATGCATCCAATCTTTCCGCAAATAAAACCCCAAAGACAAAATATTTACGCGCCGATTAGAACCATACCCAATTACAACTTTCAAATATACTAAAATACTTATTATTATGTCATTTTTTGTCAAAAATATATGTAATTTGTCACTCTTATAATTGTAGCCTTCTATGGGAATGTTCGTAAAATTAATAGAAACAAATTTAAAACTGGGTTTTTTTTGGCTTGATAAGATAATGATGAGATGATAACGAGAAGAATAAAAGAACTTACAAATATTTAACTCGTCTTTAAATTGTGGTTTAAAGATTTTGAAATAAGAATAAAAACAAAAAACGCTTTAGGAACCAGGTGGACATGAAAAACCCTTTCCGTTCATCAGAAAGTAGAGGCCAGTGAGCCAAGAGCAAGAAGGAGAAAACCTTTGGCAAAACACAAAATGGTAGAAGAACCGCAAAAGGAAAAGAGACAACTGAGAAACACCGAGAAGGCCACTAGGAAACCACCTACTTTGTATCAACAGATAAAAGTAAAGTTTTTCAACATCATTTACTCAGAAGCCAGAATTCGTAGCAGTCGTGGAGTCGGAGTCTGACTTAATTCCATGCTCGAGAGGTGAATTTCCTCGGAAACCTAAAACAAAATACATAAAAGTGTCTTCTTATTTTTATACCCGTTACTCGTAGAGTAAAAGGGTATATTGTATTCGTGCAAAAGTATGTAACAGCTAGAAGGAAGCATTTCCGACCCTATAAAGTATATATATTCTTGATCAGGGTCACTAGCCGAGTCGATATAGCCATGTCCGTCTGTCTGTATGAACGCTGAGATCTCGGAAACTATAAAAGCTAGAGGATTGGCATTTTGCATACCTACGCAGCGCAAGTTTATTTCAAAAAGGTGAACCGCCCCCTCTAACGCCCACAATCGCTTATATACGATTTTAAAAATTTAAATATTTCGGAAAACTAAAAATTCAGTTTTATTGTGGTTATCGATACCTATCGAAATGAAAAAGAAATTTTTTAAATCGTACCATTCGTTAAAAAGGTATGACTGATCAAAGTTTTATATCTCCATCTCCCTCGCACTCCCTTTAGCTGTGTAACGGGTATCTAATAGTCGGGGCACCCGACTATATCGTTCTCTCTTTTTTTTCTGGGGAAGGGGGGTGGTTCTTCGACTGCGGTTAAAAATGATGTTGTACGAGAGTACAACCTGTTGTCGGAGTTCAACTGGCAGCGAAAACTTTTTTAATACGTTACGAAACCTCGGTGCCCCGCTGCTTCGCTTAGTGCCGCCGAACTTATTTTACTTCGGGCTCCATTAAGGTAACGATAACTTTACTTTCGAGTGCTGTCTAACGGTAATGATGGGGCATAAACCATGATTGAAAGGTGCAGACATATACACCCCGTCTTCGAAGACTCCCCTCCTTTTTTGCTGGGGTATATAAATATTTTGACCGCGGGGTCATTGTGTTTCCTGTGCTTCCTTCCTTCCTCATTTACCTTTCTTCCCCCACCCTTAGGTTGTTATTGTTATTGCGCCCGATATTAGCAGGACATTATTGAAATTATTTACCTTTCCACCCCTCTCAGCACGTCTCTTGTTTTCGCCCCCACTCTCGTCGAAAAAGTTGCATAAATTGTTTTGTTATTAATCCCAGGCCGGGCCATTGAACGCTGAAACGACTGACAGGTGTTTAAATTTCAAAACTTTTAATGGCAGCGGCAGCCACAGCAATGATTATTATTATTATTATTATAATTAGAATGGATAACAATAAGTTTTGATTGGACGGTTATTAAAATAACTTAGGGAGAGGAAATCAATGGGAAATTAAGCTAAAATGTGTAGACAATGTGGCACAATAAACGCGATGAAGAAAATATAATTGGATTAAAGTAAATGAATTTATATTTAATTGACTAGTTTTTTCCATATACTCTTGGAATATTAACTAATCATAATAACTTTGTACTAAAATTAATAGAACCAAATGAATCGAAATAACTATCACTAAAATGATTTATTTTATTAGAGCAGTAAAACATTATATTTAATAACTACTATAAATTGCATTTTATAGTTTGATAATGCACTTTAATTAAATACTCTATAAACTAGTCTATAAACATAATTAATAACATCAAACTAAACAGAATATTCTCCATTCAAAGCTCTAAACTTCTTTGGGGAAAGCAATTAATAATTTTAATTTGTCTTCGGGCTTTGTGCCACTTTCTCACTATCAACTTTCAATGGACTCTTTAAGCTGCCCCTATCAACGCCCGGCACATTGTCAATTTGTCAAGTTCTCAGTGTCTTGTCCACACATTCTCGCTTTCTCGGGCTCAGTGCCATTCCCATTCCCATTCTCATACACATTCTCATACCCATCTAGTCCTGTTCTCATAATCGCACTCATCTGGGGGTTGAGTGGGAGTCAACTATCAACTATCAAGTTAGAGCCCGAAAGGAAGCCTCGGTCACTTTCCACAAAGACCGGGAACATATTGTAGCACGATTTTTAAAATAAAATTAACTTGAATTTGCTCTTTCTCTCTGTGCTGGCTGGCGGACTGAAAGAAAGGCTGTCCCCTTTGGCATGTTGTCCTTGGCTGTCACACAATCACCCGCAGACAGAAGCACAATGTGGAGAAAAGTTCTCCTTCGGCGGCGAAAGAAAAGTGCAAAAAGCCAAGTCAGTAAGTAGCAAAGAATTTTCAACACAAGAAAACTCACGTATATGTGAAAAAGGCACCGCAATAGACTGTCTGTTGTGGGTGATAAAAAATATGCCACAAATGCAACATAACTTTGCAGCTTATTATTTTTTATTGCAGCTAATAAGCTTGACTTGCCAGTTAATGGCGCATTTCCGTTTCCGTTCACCGACCGACACACACACATTTAGAGGGGAAAACCTGTCGCAAAGTTTATAATGAAAATATTTTCAGCTTAGCAACGGCCAAAGAAAGTCCGGAAAACGGAAAACGGCAAATGGCTACTTGTTGTTGCTGTTCGAAAAACTCTCACAAAACTGTCAAAACCAAAAAACCCTTGTGACACACCCTAATACACACATTCGCTTAAAAACATTTAGCTTTTTGTCTTTGCCATTCTTGAGCTTATTAAAGGAACATTTTTTAGACACTTTTCATTTATTTTATTTGTCCATATTTCCTTATTGAAACTTTTTAGACCGGACAATGGTTTTCCTTCCCATTCCGCCACTGAGCTTATCCCAGCAAAATGGCCTCATTTGCTTAGAGTGAAAAGGACATGGAGACCAGTCAAGCATTCTATTGTTGTCTTAGTGCCTCCTGCTCATTGCAGGCATTTTGTTATTGCTGTGGCTGCGCAAATGTATTTTGTAGCTCATTTGTGTGTTTGGCCGGAAGTTGTAACTGTGCACAGGATACGTTGAGTGCCCCGATTTCACACGAGAATGGCCGGACCTACAACATTCGTGCTGGACATTCATGGGCAAGGTGCTAACATTACATTCGGACCTAGATTTTTAATGCTTCTGCTTTTAGGGCAATTGCTTGTGGGGGCGGTTATTTAATTGACCGCAGTTTCCTGCAAGTAGATAATCCATTTTACTGAATTAAGTTGGGTTTATGTGATAGAAATAATATAACAGTAGAAAAAGATGCTATTCTTGGACTTCCCGAACAAAGTTAGTGTATAATTACTAAAAGAAAAATTGAAAACAAAATTATTAGTTATCTTTTTTAGGAACTTAAGAATTAGAGATGGGCATTTATGATATATGGATAACTTTCCAATAAAAAATTCATATTTTACAGGAAGTAACTTTATTTATAGGGTTCCAACACTATTATTCATTTTACCCCGAACAATTTCTTGGGAATTTCATATGAATAAGCCCGCTGATAACATAAAGATTCCCGATATGAAAAAGCTTCTAAAATAGTTACACTAATTTCATTATTTACAAAATTTAAAATCTTGTAATTTTGGATTATATTTTTTTTGGTATAATAGTATTTTTTTTTTTTTGGTCTAACCACAATACAACTTCTTACCTCTACACTATATCCTACTATGAGTATCATGCTTAACCCAGAGAAATATCAATTTATTTTTCTTACGATAAAGATCAATTTTTACACATCAATAAAGAAAATATTGATTTTAGCTTTCGCTGCTGGCACTTGCAGCAACTTTTCACACAATTGAAAAAACGTCACAACGAAATGACAGAAACTTTTGTTACCTTCTTATTATTTTTGTTTTGTTCATTTTTATTTTTTTGAATATTTTTATACGTTACGAGTATAATAAACATCAATATGATGGGAACAGCAGACATAAGGCATCTGGTCCTTGGCTTCAATAAAGAAAAGGGCGACAAACAAACCGAAAGCCGAGCTGACAAAAGTTTGCGCAAAAATCATAAAGTGCAGGCAAAAGTTTCTGGCCAAAAGCGGGCAACTCTCGTAAAGTCGTAAACCCGGAAAACCGGAGGGGGAACTCATTCCGAAGGGGAGGTTATCCCGGGACTTGGGATCCAAGAAATCGACCAACATCAATTCGAAAATGGCGCAAAAGTGGCAGCGATTTGTTTGCATGCTGCTGTAGCTGCTATTGTGGTTATCAAGCATCCTCGGTGGCCAGTTTTTGGATTTTGCATTTTGCCCACTTTGCATTTTATCTTTATTTGCATTGCGGCTAACCAGCGACAAGCATTCTTGCGGCCGGACATGTCGAGTGGTTTTTGTTTTGAAGAAAACTTTCTTTTTCTGTTTCTCTTGCCAAAGCGCAGTGCAAGTGTCAAAGATTCTTTGGGACATTGGAGCATCCAACGGAATGTTTGTTATAAATTAAGGCTGCGGTCGTGTCTGCAGGGGCATGAACTTTTATCAGAGCGCAGATTTGTGGGCCATAACTTGTGGTGCTCAGCTCAGCTCACACACATCGCATTTATTCGCTCGGGGCCATGTTTCCGCTTAGAAAATGGTTTTTCTTTTCAATTGCGGATTTTCATAAATTGTTATCTCTTTAAATTGGCTTTTAATTGGTCGGCAGGGGCCCCCGTTGCCGTGCAATTGTTGTTCTGTTTAATTATTCGGGACTATTAAGTGAAAGATTAATGAGCCTGGGGTTTTTGCGGTGGCATTATATTGTTGTTGTCTATTATTTATGGCCAGCAGGGTGGGGTTCATTTACACAATAATTACACAGCGTTATAGCGTGCTCTTAATTGTTCGATTTCAAACTAAAGTTAATCCTTAACTGCAACATAACTCCTGGTCCAACGAGCGAAACGTAATATTCAATGGACTATAAATTAACGGGAGTGAAAGCATAAATACAGATGGTAAAGTTTGGAAAAACTTTAAGAATGTCAGGACACACGATGTTGAGTCCTCGATGTCCTGGCGATAGAACGCACAGGCAATAACAATTTATATGGCCGGGGGTGACATTTCAACATGGCCAGGACACGTACTGGAAGTTGGACTGAGCCCCCGGGCGGACCAGTATCATTCAAAAAGGTGCTACAACCTTGGTGCGGACAGGAGAGCATTTAGAAATTAATGATAATTGACACAATAAGCGACAAGTTGAGCTCGAGCCCTGCTAGCAAATCCAAGGGAAGGGCAGGCAGCTCGGCCTGGACTCTCCGGCCCGTGGGATAATAGTCAATGACATTAGAAGCCAATAAATAAAAGCGAATGAAAACAAACAGCGTGCAGCCCAGCAAAACGTGCAGACATCTGCCCTTGGGTACACAAATACACACGAAGAATATACCTAGAATTAAAGTAATATATACAGGTTAACTTTTGGATATTTATATGTACATATAATTATAGAAACAAGATAGAACGCTATAGTCGAGTACCTCGACTTTTTGATACCTGTTACTCAGCTAAAGGAAGTGCGAGGGAGATGGATTTATGAATTCTGCATAGCGACTGCTTGAACTGCTTGAATTTATTACTTATTTCTTGCTCATAACTTTTAAATGAATGATCCGATTTGAAAAATTCCTTCTACATTTTGATAGGTATTAATTAACACAAGAACTTTGCATTTACACTTTTCCGAAATCTTTAAAGATGTGGGCGCCTGACTCATTTTAAGGTTGTTTAAGGCGATTGTGGCGGTGCGTAGGAACCTCTGGAATCTGAATGGTGAATCTCAATTGTCTACCTATTTCCTACTTTTGTTAAATATTTCTCATCGTGGTAGGAAAAATAAATGCCTAAAAGTAACCAAAAACCAGTTGATTTGTGAAGGCGTCAAACACATTTAACGCTTAATTACTTTGAGGCAGAAAGGCAATCGTGTGTACAACCGCACACAAATTTCTACTTCCTAATTAGGCGGAAAAATTAACAGCCCTTCTCCGAAAAGCAACCCAATGCCACGCCGCTCGCTTATTGCGCTTTGGCAATCAAAGCCAACTGACAGAAACTATAAAATTTCAGAGCTCACGTATGCCGCTCACTTTCGCATTTATGGAAATAATTAAAACTGATTTGGCGCCCGTTTTATTGGAGCCTTAGCTTTGGGCCACAACAATCATTGCCGCCCCTTCAATTAAGTTGCGTTCATCATGCACGACTTTGTCATTCAATTAACCATTGCACTGCCAATAAGTGAGTGGCACATAAAATGTGAGAAAATGCGAACGTGACCGCGCGCCAAAGTTTGGTAATGTACTGAGATTGCTATCCTTGGGAAAATCCTTAAAATTGGAGAAGTTCTCATTAAGATAGCTTTGTTTTGACTGCAGTAATTAACAGCATCGAAACAGCATTGTTGTCTGAAATTAATGTTAGTGCAAAAATCATGTTTAAAATAATCGAAATAAACAGCAGTTAAACAGAAATAAATTCAATTTGAAATGGAAATTAAATTAAATTAAATTACCATTAAATAAACAAAAACGTGTGTGATTTTTAAAAGACAGTTTCCCATAAATAATAATATTATAATCAAATATTCAAAATAAGTTTATTGTGAATTTTTAATAGATAATATTGGTTAGTTATACTAAACGCTTAAGTTCAATTTAAAATCAAAATAATTTTCTTCTTAAAATAACTATTTAAATTTCACAACACATACATTTTCTTTTAATCGAAAAAGTAACCTTTTATCGCAGGGGAACATTTAGAAACCTGGTAGCTTCCCTTGTGAAAAACCCCCATCGACATTGCTGCATCCACAGGCGATTTTTGGCCAGGAAAATGGTAGCTTCAACTTTTCGGCTCAGCCTGGGCAGCTGCTTTGTTTTTGGAAGCTTATGTGCTCATATTTTGCATGCCCCGAACTGTGGGAAAGGGGATGGCGTGGCCAAAGAAGCCGGAATGGATTCTGGAATTTGTGGCTAAGCTTCGATTCGTTACAATTGGCCAATATTTCGGCTTTGTGCTGTGAAACAATGCGGCCTAGAAGTTTGGCAGGAGATTTTTGATTTTAGCGGTGCAAAGTCAAACGAATTCCCTTATGTACAAAGCTTTTGCCCCCTCTATGCCTCTATATGCCCTTTCTCCCCGTCACACTTTCCTTACTTTCTTTTGTGCCTGTGCTTGTTGATGCGAACGAAACCGGAAATGAAAGTTCTGGCAATTGAGTTATGGATATAAAATTGCGCTTGACTCTCGCCGCTCCAGGGAGACGCTAGTTTTGGTTCAATTTTATGATTGGCCTCACAGGAAAGGTCAGAGTTGGCCCTGCATCATTCTGAACGTCAAGCAGTACTCGATCGAAATCCCCCAAGTTATTTCTCTCTCATAAACACAAGCGAAACATTTTAAGTGGGCACTAGCCACTGGGCATGGGAAGATATTTGGCGCGACTGCCAAGTGTGAGTGGTCGAAGTTCGTTTGTATATTCCATAACAGCGTTCACAAATCTTCCCAAGCGAATCAGCGGTGTACTCAGTTTTGGCCACATCATGACCGAGGTGAGTATGGTTTTATAATTTAATACGGAAAGAGTCGTGAAACTATGATTCCTAAAAGGATTCTTCAGAATATTTGAGTTCCCCTTTTCTAAAGTTAATCTAATACTTGATTTATTTTATGAACCTAAATTTATTTATAACGGGTTAATTGCATCGTAACACTTTTATGGTTAGATTTGGATTACTTTTCCTTATAACGGTCATTTTAAAACGCCATCTGTCTCTGGTGTTTGCTTTACATTGTTTTTACATGTAAAAGCATAGATTTTCTTACAGGGAAATATAATTTCGGAAATGCTAAAGTTTCCACAGTTCGCGTAGAATTATTATTTGTTTTAATTCTACTAAAGAGCAATTTTAAAAAAATGCCCACCATTCACAAAAAATTTCATTTAAAATATGTATAAAACGTTTAATAATCATTGAGGTATCAGCTTACCATCAGAACTGTCAAAGTTCTTCTAGTTGGCAGTGGCAAACTGCAATAGCTGCAACTCTTGAAACTGCATACACTTGATTTCAAATAATTTTTAATCACTATCACCGGAGGAAATCTCCTGAGCCTCCTCAGCTCCAGGTTTTTCCTCCCTTTCCCCCAGTTCCTCCTCATCGCTATCAGAGTTTTCCATGGGATTTGATTTAAGGCGGGCTATCAGCTCCTTGGCGGGATTGAAAATGCCATTTGTTTGCTGGGAGCAGATGATACAGCGCTGTGACTTTTTGTACTGGGCCAGGGCACATTTTTCACAGAAATAGTGTTTGCACCTGTGGAGAAATTTGAGTAAATGGTTAATAGTTTCCAAGTTTAGCCGATTCTTAAGATTCCACTCACTTGGTAACCACGGGATTGACGAAGCTCTGTCGGCAGATGTGGCACTTAAAAGGCAGCGACTCCTCGTCCGAGTGAATCTCGTACTTGCCATCATCACCATCTGAATCGGCATCTCCTCTCCGCTGATTCTCGTGATCCGCTTCCAATTGCCAGCCTGCCTTGTAATCACTGCGATCGTGCAGAAACTTGCAGCTGTCGCCAAAGCCACAGTATCCCGTCTCCTTGTAATCCTTGCAGATATCCGGCTGGTAGTCCCACCTCACAGTAGCCCTGAGATGAGCAGGCGCCCTGATGGGACCACTTCGCACCATTCCGGAGCTGGCATTTCCAGCCGCAGTATCCTGCTTTTTGTAGTACTGCGCATAGTTGTTGATTCCGCGATAAATCTTATCGTCCGCCTTGCCCTCCAGTTCCTCGTTGATTTTCAGAGATCGAGCATGGATCGCCTGGGCATCGCGATCCAATTCCGTGTCCATTTGGTTGACTGACGTTGCTCCCTGATCCTGCGGTCCACTGGGCAGAGCCTCGCGCTTGGACTTGTAGGCAATGCCCAGCTTATCATCGTCGGAGGCGGAGGAGGTGGCATCTTCATCGGGTGCTCCCGCCTGGCGCTTCGCCTTGCTCAGTGTCTTGGTGCTCTGGAAATTGGGATTCGTGCGCTTCCTGCGGTTTTCGGCTCGCACTAAAGCACTGGCCTTGCCTTGGGCCTCCTCATCGCTGCTTTTCGCTGGAATATTTAGAAATATGTAAAAATATTAACAACTTTTCCCTTTTGGCGGTCAAATTCCTAACTCACCCGATTCGTTGCTACTGCTTTCCTTTTTGCGGCGAATGCCGGCTCCTTTCTTGATGTTTCGCTTCTTGAAGCCAAAGGCCGAGGTGCTAGCCGCTCCTTCCGACATTGTCCAGCTTTTGATAAGTTGTACTTTTCTTTAATTTACGTTAAAAATAATAAACAATCTATTTCGCCAATTGGTCATCTGCGCTTCTTCTTCTTCAGGTAGCTAGAGATGTGAGTTTCGTAACTATCGTTTTTAAAGTTAGTATTTTTGCGTAGTGTGCGAGCACACTGAAATAGTATTTGGCGCGCTATTCAATTTAAAAACAAAGAGGAAAAGTATTATTTATTTATGTGCGTCAAGTTAGCGTCGGTGAAATTTGGAACATGGCGGCCAATTTTTGTTTTTTGATTTTTTCGGCTTTTGGGGGGCCAAATTTTTTAGAATGAAAATATCTATCGATCTAGATAGGTTGCAGACCTATCCGACTTCTAGAAGTATATTAAAAATCTAATCAAAATATCTTGTCCCCTCAATTTTGTTTATTGCTCCTCTAACAGAGGTTGTACCAATATCCACGGTAAACAAAGTGAACATAGTATACATAGTAAAAGTAGTAAACATAGTAAAAATAAACATGGTAAACATAGTAAAACATAGTAAACCGTAGTAAACCATATTATGGGATGATGGTATTAACAAAACTGTTTTTAAAAACAAATGATTTTAAAACGCCGATACTATCGATAGATACGAAAAAAAGCTCCATCAACATGCAGGTTTATTTGGCGCTCTGAAAACGGTCACTCTGTTTATTATCGTTTATTTTTAGAAACCTCAAAAACACGTAAATTTAATAATTTTATTCAGAAGTTGCCAAGTTATTTATTAATTCGTATTGTTTTATCCGCAGAACATGACTCTCGAACAGGTCTCATCCTCCAAGTGCTTCGAGGGCGAGCAGCGCGTGTATCGCCACCGATCCGGCACTTTGGATTGCGACATGACCTTTGGCGTCTTCCTGCCGCCGGCGGCTCTGGAGGGCAAACCGTGCCCGGTGCTCTTCTTCCTCAGCGGACTGACCTGCAGCCACGAGAACTTCATCCAGAAGAGCGGCTTCCAGCAGCACGCGGCCCGTCACAATCTGATTGTCGTCAGTCCGGACACTTCGCCCAGGGGCGTGGAAATCGCCGGTCAGGATGACGCCTACGACTTTGGCAGCGGTGCTGGCTTCTATGTGGATGCCAAGCAGGAGCCGTGGTCCAAACACTACAAGATGTACAGCTATGTGACCCAGGAGCTGGTGGATGTGGTCAATGCCAATCTGCCCGTGGTGCCCGGCAAGCGGGGAATCTTCGGCCACAGCATGGGCGGCCACGGAGCCCTAATCTGTGCCCTCAAGAATCCCGGGCTGTACCAGTCAGTCTCTGCCTTCGCGCCGATAACCAATCCCACCGAGTGCCCGTGGGGTCAGAAGGCCTTCGCCGGCTATCTGGGATCCAATACGGCTGATTGGGCCCAGTGGGATGCCACGCACTTGGTGTCGCAGTACGAGAGCACGCCGCAGGAGCTCTTCATCGACCAGGGTGGAGCGGACAACTTCCTTGCCGGCAAGCAGCTGCTGCCGGAGAACCTTCTGGCCGCCGCCGATGGCAACGAGCACATCCAGACCATCTTCAAGCAACGCGAGGGCTACGACCACAGCTACTTCTACATCGCAACCTTCGTTGCCGAGCACATCGCCTACCACGCCGCCCTGCTCACCGCGACGGCCTAAATGTCTCCTTCCGCTTCTTCCTTCTTTTCCATCGGTTTGTATTGTACTTTCCCGCTAATTCATAAATCAAAAGTAAATAAACTAATCTGCACGGAGTTTCTAAAATGTGTATGTCGAAATGCAATAATATATTTCTTATAAATAGTTATTAGGTATTCTTATAGGGCTTATGAAAACGGGTTAACAAATGTAAGGTTTATTTATTACTTTTAATGATTCAAGGTTATTTATACCAGAAAGGTATGTTTAAAAACAAAAAACCGTAGTTATACCCGTTACTCGTAGAGTAAAAGGGTATATTGTATTCGTGCAAAAGTATGTAACAGGGAGAAGGAAGCGTTTCCGACCATATAAAGTATATCAAACAAAAACACCTCTTAACGAGGTAAAAAAATAGTGACGACCGCACCTTCAACATACAATAGATCTGATATCATATTTTGTGACGAAAAAAAATTATACATTTGAAAATATAAAAACACTTTCTAAAATTTACTCATTCGGCCCGCTTCAGACAAATTTATAAGATTTTACCCACACGAACATTTTCTATTGTAGCGTGCCGAAAAAGTAAATTTTAGAAAGTGTTTTTATATTTTCGAATGTAAAATTATTTTTCGTCACAAAATATGATATCAGATCTTTTGTATGTTGAAGGTGCGGTCGTCACTATTTTTTTACCTCGTTAAGAGGTGTTTTTGTTTGATATCAGAAGTTTTTAAAGGGACAATTTATACCCTGGGTTTAATTTACATATTAGTATACCTCATACCATGTCCAAAAGTCATCCCCATATAACTTAGTTATTAATTTATTTATTTATTTTTTATTTATTAAAGTTAATAATTGTATAATGGAACGGTTTAAAACAATTTTACCGATTCCTTGACCCTAAAATACAGTTTTGATATGCACATACAAAATTTAATGCTTCTAAGCACGTTAGATAAATAATTGTAATTTTTTTAAAGATTAAAAAATTACTTTTTGTCATTCAATAATTGTTAAAACACTTAAAACTTAACTTTTAATCATTAAAAATTGTTAAAGGACTAGTAAACGATGAGAAAACATGAATTCCATAAGGATCCGATAAGAGTGAGAGAGTAGCCCTACTTGCTGCAACGTGTTTTCATAAAAAAAGCAGAGGCCATTTTAAAAAAAAATTCGATATTTTAAAAACTAAAAATGGCTCCAACTGTTTACAAAAATCGATTGTAACTAACAATATGGCGCATATATTGATTTATAAAAAAAAATTTAAATACAAAATTTTTTAGAATCTTAATTTGTTTTTATTTTTAAGAAAATAAAAACTTATTTTTTTAACATTTTTTTTTTTAAGAAGAGGTTTTAGAAGAATTAAATCAAAACACATGAAGTCACGCGGATTCATATAACCGGAGATAAAGATTTTCAATGAGAGGGTACTTTTTCAAATTTGTCAATTTTTGGAAAACTTTAAAAAATTCTAACTAAAAAAATAATTTTTTTTCGGACAAATCCTGATACACGTGATTGCTCATTTTCCGAATAGAACATGAAAAAAAATTTTCAGGCAAATAAAAAATGTAAAAATTTTTTTGGCCCAAAACTGTTCGGCTCGTAAATGAACGGCCCTTAGGCAGCATTAATTGTTATGAGCTGGCAAAAGTGGCTATTTTCGTTTCTTAATAACTTTTAAACGTGATTTTTTACAGTAATGTGTTATATACCAAAATTTAAGGAATCTCAAGGGCTATACAGTTTAAAGTTGTAAGGAAAATCGTTAGAGCCGTTTTTGAGAAAATTAAAAAAAAGCTAAAAAAAAAGTTTAAACAAATTGTCTTTTGTTCATTTCTTTTTAACTATTACATTTACACAATGTGCATATAGAAGGCGTTTATAGCATTTAAAAATACCTTTCAAACGAGATGCAGCACAAGTCTGTAGCTTTAGTAGTATAGAAGTTACGGCTTTCCGAATTTTAGCTATTTATAGCTGTTTTCCCGCTAAACTAGCGGGTTTTTCCAAAAGTGGTAGAACAAAAGTTGTTTATATCGATGTGATGAACGTCATATCAAATTTTCAGAACTTAAAAAACATATTTTGGACAAGTGGACAAGTGGACAAACTGACAAACAGAATTAAAATTTCATTTTGGGAAGAAGAAGAAAATCTTATTTTGGCTATAACTTTTGAACGGAGCGTCGGATTTTGACAAATGACCCCTCATTCGACGGGTATTTTCAATAGGAATACAACTAACGTAGTCCGGGGGGCCAATTATCCCCACCGGCCCCAACAGCTCCAATATTCGAAATTTTCACTTTTTCACTTTCACCGCTCTCTCTCCCAAGCCAATTGAATTTCTTAAAGTCTTGGTATGCAATCCTTTAAGTTTTTGCAATACCTTTCGATTGGTGTATTACTCATTACGATCGGACTATCACAGCAGATTTTCAATTTTGCGGCTATATAATAGTAGTCGCCTTCGCACACTCTCCTGGTGCGCTTCGTCACTACATGGACTGCCGTCCATAGTGATATATTCTTGGTCAGGGTCACTAGCCGAGTCGATATAGCCATGTCCGTCTGTCTGTCCGTATGAACGCTGAGATCTCGGAAACTATAAAAGCTAGAAGATTGGCATTTTGCATGCAGATTCTAGGAGTTCCTACGCAGCGCAAGTTTATTTCAAAAAGGTGCCACGCCCCCTCTAACGCCCACAATAGCTTATATACGATTTTAAAAATTTAAATATTTCGGAAAAGTAAGAATGCAGTTTTGTTGTGTTTATCAATACCTATCGAAATGTAGAAGAAATTTTTTAAATCGGACCATTCGTTTAAAACTTATGCCTGATCAAAGTTTTATCTCCAACTCCCTCGCACTCCCTTTAGCTGAGTGACGGGTATTAGATAGTCGGGACACCAACCCGACTATAGCGTTCTCTCTTGTTTTTAATATACTTTATAAATATTTTTATTAAACTTAAAAATGATCCTTTAAACTGCAGAAAATAAGTACCTATATATTTTGAGGAGTAACTATGGTTTCTTAAAATTTTTCCGACAGCTATTTGATGAAAAAGTCAGTATATAATTAGGAGTAAGGCATTCAATAATAGGTATCCCTAATTCGTCGTATCGCTCGGGTCTTTGGCTTCAGCCCGGACTGGGGATGATGGTAAAAGCTTGCATCGTAGTAAAAGCTCTCCGGCTGTTGGTCCACGGCATGCTGGGAACTTTCCGCATCCTGGCATCCTTCGGTGGATTCATTCATCAGTAGAACTAACGCCGTCAGATAGGACAGATGTGCTAGTGGCACAAAGGGAACCGAACCGAACGGAGGCTCTAAAAGGCGACATCCTCTCGACTCGTTTGGCGCCATATTTACTCGGACCAATCGGAGTCGGCTACTCCGTATTTACGTGACTGCGTGTGTGCGCCAGATAGTCCTGTTTTCGGGGTCCCCCGTTTGTTTGTGTAATTTCGCGCGCTTTTGTGTCGCCTTATATACCAACGGGTCGGAAAATCGGGTTCCAAAAAAAGGGATTTAAAAAGGCGTGAGATTTGCGGCCAACTGCTGGACGACTGCCAGCGGACTGAAATCTTAATTAGCCATTTAATGGCAGTTGGCAGACAACAAAGGCTGATGGTAAGCCTCACCACCCCCACCTCATCCATATGGCCCATTTAAATCAATTATAGACCGCGCACAGATCTTGGCAGTCTGTCAGTCACCCAGGTGTGTGGTATTGGAACCTCTTTTCCTTGCTTTTATGACCAACTGTACGGCTTGTTTTATGACCGTCGTTTTACTGCATGCTGGCGTTTTTACACTTCCATCAGCACTCCATTTTTCACAGTTCAGAGTCAAGTTCACGCTCGGTATAGCACTCACCATCCATCAAGCTTGTCAATTCTTCCACGGGCCCTGGGCTTTAAACTTATTTAAAGTATTTAAGCCTTGTTCTCACTGGCCATCATTTGCATATTATGATTTAGCTATTGAATTTTATGGTTTTTATTATCAAATGAAACTTTGAAGAAGTGCTTTCGGGTCTTCTGGGAATTGTTATTCCACTCATTATAAATTGTCTTTTATCTTTAAAGTAAACGTCATTTTTGTGCTAGAATTCCGCTGAAAGTAAAACTTTCTGCTTCTGTTTGGTTTCTCATTACCAAAGCTTCATTTAAATTTTGAACAATTTGTTTTGGATTCGGATTGTTGGCATTTAATGACAAACAGCCATGAACTTGATCTTTCAAAAGAGGTTGCAAAATGTTCTTGGCAGCTACAAAAAGGTTCCTTTCTTGGCTGTTAAGCAAACAGTGAATACAAAGAATTTTCCAGATTTCTTTGGTATGTCAACGTCAAATTGTTCAGCTAAAGCAAATTAAGTTCTTTCATTACCAGAGTTCTTTGCTAAATTTATTAAATTGATTTGATGGACTGAGAAAATTTAATAAATATATTTAATAAAAGATATCCAATTTGGAAATAAATATAAAACGCATTTAAAATCGAGTAAATTAAGACGATAAATAATATCCAGCACGCGCTGGATTCCCCCATTTAATATTTGCATTAAAGAACAATATTTCAAATTTTATATGACCATAAAAAATGAACTCAAGCTAACATAATCATCGCGTTACCATAAAATATCTTTCCATTATAACAAGTTTTTCGCTTATTGTTTTCTTTGTATGTAAATAAACAGAATTTAAAATTATTAAACACATGGATTTGACACGTTTCTTAATTGACATTCAGATAATAAAACACAATAGAATAATAGAATAGATTGTGTTGTACGTGACATCTCTCATCAGGATGCTCTTTTCAATTAAAATATCGTATTAAAATTCGTTTTCGGTCTTTAATGTCTGTACTTTGGCGTACTTAAACTAAAACTTTTCTAGTACAACCGCAGTTTAAAGCTGCATAAAATGGTAATAAAAACAGCTTGTTCACAATAACTTACGTCTTAAAAATTTGCATTAAAAAGGAATATTTTACCATTATTACCGACCATTATAGAGTTTAACCAACTCCCGTATTGTGCCAACATAAAACAGCTTTTAACTATTAATCGTTTTCTAGTTAAATCTTTTATTAGCATTTCCTCCGCTCACTTAAGGTAGACAAGTATTCTTCGAAGATGGAGCTTCATATAAAATGCAACCGACTTGTGCAATATTTCCATTTATATAGTGCTTACCGGTGCTTAAGTCACTCGAACTTTCTAGTTCTCCATTTTTCAAGAAAAGCCCCAGCAAAAGCCGGCTAAGACATTGAAAGCGTCGATTTTCTTTCAACCCGCTTGCAGTTTGAAAAGCAGATGCGAAACGAGTGAAGCTGGGAAGTTTTCTTGAAGCCGTGTTGGCTTAAATTTGTTGCCCACACATGTGCAATTAATAAACATCGTGGTCGGAAAGTTTTCCCCAGTCTAATTACAGGTAAGCCTGTTCGACCATCTTGGCAAATCCCCGGTGGATCAAAATATTGTGTACCGAGGTGGCCAAATGCGATAGGTAAATAAAAGTGTTTACCTGTGCAGTCGAAGGGGAAAACTGATTTGTGTTTGGCAAGACGTTACAGGGGAAAATTCCAATAAAGTGAAAGGAAAATCAATAAAAGCCAATATAAGAAAAGTGAAAAGGAAACTCTGAGACCAGGCGAATACGATTTATCTATTTGAAGAATAATATCCGTTTATTTGTCAAAGTTGCGTCGCTTGATGAAAAACTTTTTTATTTGCCGTCTCCAAAGTTGCGATTGAATTCTACTTATGTGAAAACCACATTTTTAATTAAAAAGTAATACAGTTCGGTTTATTTAACGTCTCCATTGGCCTCTGTATTTATCAATATATAGAGTATGCTGAAGCCTACTTTATACTGTTGGCAGCCCTGTTCCAATTAAATGGCTTCGACACAATATAAATAAGAGCCGTTCTAAAATAAAGCATCCATTAGCACATCAATTAACTCTATGTACATATTGTACCTGGAAACCAACTCACACATAGCACGTACGTGGTGGGGTGGACCCCAGTTGTACGTTTATCACGCATACGCAGTGTTGACACATTTTATTAAATTCAGTTCCATGCTGGGCCTTAAAATGTTGCTGTCACAACCTAATAACCGGCTTAGTTTTTGAGATGAATGTAATATTTATGAAGAGCGAAATGTATGTGTCCCAAAAGAGTATTTTGCACATATTTATTATCTATACTAATATAATTTGATCCATAAAAAACGGTCAGTAGCAAATTTCACCCAGAACAGATTGACATAAAAATCTACAAAAATCAAATTAATTTAGAAATAATTAGGCGCCGCGTGGAGGCTACAAATTAAAACAATAATCTCATATAAAAGTTTATGTCAAGAAAAGTGAATTTAATTATTTAATCTTTTTTGACGATTTTAATGAAAGCTGTGCAATTTTAGTTCTTAAAAATTAAAAAATTAAGTTTCTTTTAGGTAATAGTTTAATTAATGGTAATTAAACCTTAAAGTAATTTTTGATAAATATTTATTAAATTAAAAGTACCAATGTAACTTTTAAAAGTCCATCCCAGAACCACTTCTCACTCACCCACTCAATGTAAATATGTGAGGAAGAGCTTGAAGTGAAAAGGGAAAGATCGAATCGGTTTTTCATTCATGGTAGTTGGAGGGGATGGGGGTGTTTCTGACCTGACTGACAATTAGGCCAATCATGACGAATCACTTGCCATGACAAACGCCTGGGCCACGTGCATACGTACAAATTGATGTATTGTTTTTGGGGCGTCGAGTGCCCCATCAGAGGCCATCAGGGATTTCTCCAGAGGGAGCTGGCTGAACAGAAGAGAAGTAGGATCCATGGACAGGTCCTCGGTGCAGGCACGCAAATTCAACGGAAAATGTACGCCATCCAAATAATTTAGACAATGGCACTCGTGCGCACACGCCATGCCCAGGAAACAGGATGTGGCGTACTCCACACACACACTCACACAGATAACATCCGAAACCGTCAACACACACACACACACACACTCAGAAACGCCATCATAAACACACGCACACCACACTCATAAAAAAAAATCGAAGAATTTCCTTAAAATCTAGAAAATTCTTTCTTGAATTTTTGCCAAAGGCGACCTCACCTTTGTTTCAAGAAATGGTTTTTTTGAAAGGCACCATTAAAACAAGAAAAAATATTTCTTGTTGCAAGAAATTAAATTTCTTAAAACAAGAAAGGGTTTTTTAGAAAGCCACCATTAAAACAAGAAAAAATATTTCTTAAAACAAGAAAGGCGATTCTTGTTTCAAAGGTGGTTTGTTTCTTGTTTCAAGAAATTAAATTTCTTGTTTCAAGAAAGGGTTTTTTAGAAAGGCACCTTTTAAACAAGAAAAATTCTTTCTTGTTCAAATTTCCTTTCAAGAAATTTTATTTCTTGATTTAAGAAATAATATTTCTTGAAAGGAAGTTTTATATTAACACTGAAACCCTAAAAATAAAATGTAACTTGGTTTTTTCTTTTGCATATTATATTTATTTACATTTAAAACATTTAACACTTAACATTTAAAAATTTTTAAATAACACATTTTTGACTCAAGAAAACATTATTATTACCCAAGGTCTGTTGAACTTCATATGACCTAAGGTGATCCATTTTCTTCGCCTTTCCTCATCTAGAAAAAAGAGTTATTGGGATATCAATGATTTGTTTTTAGATAAACAACTTTTTTGAAGTAATGTAATGTTAATAATAGCCAAAATACAAACACGTTGGTCAGACGACCGAGAGAGAGGAGCAAGACAGGTAGAAAATGAAGGGTTGAAAATCGAATTTCAGAGAGAGAGAGGCACGGGAGAGACGTAAGCAGGTCAGATCATGACAATTTTAAGATGGAGAAGAGAGAAACGTCGCGATAGAGAGGAGCAGAATATGAAAGGGTTGAAAATCGGGTTTCAGATCGGGTGAGCCGGGTACATGCATAGATATTTACATGCATACATAAGTATGTCAAACAAATACAACATATTTTTCTTACCTTAGAAGGTTTTAAAACAAAATTACAGCTTCGCCAAACAAATTATTTGCCTGATGCAACTGCAGATATTTTCACTGTGAAAAATAAATAAAATGCGAGTATTAAGATAAAGTTATTATAGAACTCTACACCCACAAATTTATGTACAAATGTATGTATGTACATACGTAGCTCTTAGCTAAAAAACAATTCAACTAAAGTAGTATAAGCTTGGTAAAGAGATTTGGAATTTATCCTTTAATTACATACATACAATTGTACGCGCGATATACAAAAAATTATATATTTACATACCTTTGAATATTTGGAAAAAGGCTTCACCTCTTATCCGCTTGAAAATCACGTCCATCGCTTACGAATTTTTTTCACAACTGACGCTCGGGTGATCAGAGAAGTCGGTAGCCGGGTAGTAGTCGGGCCGAGTAGGCCCTTCGTCCCACTTCGTTTTTCTTGTCGTTAACATTCGGCAGCCGAAGGAAGTCAATGCCTACTTTTCTATATTCTAGGGTCATTTCATTCATATATTCAAAGGTGATTTTGTCCTTAAATACGTACAAAACTGTTTTGGCTGCGACGGCAAAACAAACATATGAGATTTTCATTTTTCTATTTTTAAGAAAAATTCTTTCTTGAATTTTTTCCATCAAGAAAGGTTTTCTGTATTCAAAGGCAAATTTTCTAATAACAAGAAATTTTTTTTCTATTTTCAAAGGTAGGCCGATTCAATGGCAAGATTTCCAAAATTTAGAAATTAATTTTTATGAGTGCACTGAGAAAATACGCAGACAGACAAAGCCTGACTGAATGCAGAGAAACAGAGGCGACAATTTTAGTGCTATTTTCGGTCATCACTTGGCTTTACAGGAGGTCAGAGCCAGAAACGGAACCTATTGGGACCCGACATGGAAGCCATCACTCCGGACAGCCTCCGAACTCCTATCTCCATCCGCCCTGCCCTCCCCATTTCTCCTCCCTTTCCCTTTATCGCTATCGCACTCCTATTATTTCTTATACGCTGGTGTGTATCTGCTGTCCAACATATGTTCTCACTTAGACTGCGGTCTTCTTCCTTTGGCTTGTGTCCCAACAGCTGCAGCTACACTTAAGGAAAAAGAGACATTAAACAAAAGGAGCAAAAAAGGCAAAGAATGCGGCCACTGAGAGAAATGGTTAACCTATATTTGTAATAATACTATTACAACTAGAATATTGGTTCTATAGAGCTTTGAAACATTTATATTCTTATCCTAATATTTAAAAGGGATAGTAGCCTAATTTTATATATCTTAAAACTATAATTATAATAAGTCATGTGCGGATCCACGGGGGGTGATATGGGTTATATATAATCCCCCCCCCTCGGGTGAAAAATTAATAGAATTTTGGTATTCAAAACCTTTGCAACAAAAAAGTTGTTCTGATATCACACATGTAATTTCTATAAATTTAATTAAATTTGTTTTTCATAGTTCTATTTTTATTTATTTTAAATGTCTTATAAATTATTAATTATATTATTAATTATATTTTATTTCTTTAAAAATAAGATAAGATAATCTTATAATCTTTATAGCGTTTTGTTTCTTAGTGTGAGACAACATTGCAATAGCAAATACAAAACACACAAACAGCAAAGCGGAAAAACTTCTATTATTTGTTTGCCACCTTTCTGAAAAGGAGGACCCGACCAGGATGTTCCGTTTCGGGGGCGAAGAGGAATTGCTCTTTCAACGTGTAATTGAGTTTTCACGCAGTACGTGCAAGAAATTTTTAAAACCGATCCAGTGAAAACTTTTGCTCATAATCAAATTTGAAGACCCCGAAAGTAGATGCAAAAGGATGTACATACTTTAATTTGAATAACTTTACGGCTACAACATATTGTTGTGCGTGGGAGTCGATAAATTTCATTAGGCCAGGAAAATGGACCAACAGAAAAGTTTGCCAGACAAAAGTTCGTCTCGATTGGCAGAAATCTAATAGCTCAGCCTTAAATGGATTGTTTCTATGTGAGTAATGTGATCTGGTACACAGATTAGCTACCCTAGAAGTTGGACTACGTTCCAACTTTCCCAGCTATTTAGCCAGACGGCAAAACTTGCCTTGATTGATGGTGTTTCGTGAGATAAGTTGGTGTGGCAACCTGAGAGTATCAGATGGGGTTTCACAAAATTAATTTACATTTAACAAAATTAATAGAAAATCACTTTTATCTCACTTAATTATTTAAGCGACTGTTGGAATATTGGAATGATTGGTTGATAAATAAGTAATGCATTGTAAAGTTAATTGTTGTTTAGCGACTTTAAATTGGATTACAGATTGTCTATGATATTTTCTCTTACCAGTTAATGGTTATTTAAGAATCATTATGTCTTACAAACTTAGTCGTAAATCAATTAATTTAAAGTTTACGAAATTAATGGAAATCACTTTTATCTCACTTAATAAAAAGAAACAACTCCTGGAATATGTATAATTGCCTTATAAATAAGTAAAAGTAATGCATTGTCAAGTTAATTGTTGTTTAGCGACTTTAAATTGGATTACAGATGGTATTTTCAGAGGAAGAGAAAACTCTTCCCATTTAATGGTTATTTAAGGTTCATTATGTCCCGCAAACTTAGTCCTAAATCAATTGTTCCGTCTTAACAGGCTTTTAAACTATCCGATAACACCGTTCTGCCACTTGAATCCAACAGCTTTCGCTAAGTTTTAATTAAGCTATAGCCACACTTTGCATAGACCCCACAGAGGAGAACCAATTTGCGCTAAGCTCAGATTTTAACTGGAAATTTATCGTCAGCAAATTGCAATTGGCAAATCGCAGAGCTCATTTGGCCAAATCCGCCCTGTTGCACGGGTGGGTCTCATCGAAAAAGGCCCCGAGCACAGTAAATGGAGCGGACTAACTAGAGAAATGCATCAGGCACAAACCGACCGCACAGCCTTCACATTTAACTCCCCTGATCCCTGATCCCTGTGCATGCAATTTCCAAATTGCTTTCTCTAAGCTGGGAAACAATTTATGTGTGTAAATTGGCCTGCCCCGCCCACTAACACCCAATTGCACACACTCTCACCCATGGCCCACCGTATTCACCTTTGGCTGGAAAAGCTTCTTACACTAATTACACAAATTGAACACAATTTATTGTTGCCATGGGAGCAAAACGCTCTCGATGGTGACTCCTCCTGCTGTTGCCGTCGGCGACACGCTCCAAGTGGCAGCAATTTGGTTAATATTAAATAAGTACTTGCATATTAATTATATGCATAATTACACGACCAGACGAGGCGAGCCCTCCTGTTTGGGTGTTTTCTGTAATTAAAACATGCTGACGTTGCGTATACGTAACGTGACTGGCGGCTAAGCTAGCGTGTTCCCAGAAATGAATTCCATTAAAGCCGGGACAAAGGAAACGGATTTATTTTGCATATTTGAATGGCTTTAGATTTGGATTTAATTAATAATTATGTTTTGATGTCGCTGTGGGAAAATGTCAACTAAAATAGACTGGTTATAATTTTATGAAGTTTTTTTTTAGCATGTGTAAAAAAGTTTTTTTTAATCCTTAAGGTTTAATTTATGGATTAGTATATTTAAAATAATCCACAATTGTTTATTTTATACTTGAATATATTTATTTGAAAATATTTACTTTTATTTTATGTCTTTTTTTTGCCACACATTTTGCTCATTTAGACTTATGCCAAACCCAGAACACTTTGTGACTTATTTCCATATCCTGATTCCCTATGCCGTCGGCATGTGAGACTTCTGATTTCTGTTTCATACCCAAGTTGATTATATGCTTCTGACAGAGTCATTAACAATTTGTTGGTCTGGATTTACTCAGATTTTATTTGCATTCCTTTCCGCTCTTCTCTTCTCTTCTTCGTCAGTTGTTTTCCCGGAAGCATCCGAAGAAGCAGCAAAAGGAGGAACTTTAGCACAGCCAAAAGCCGATCAGCAGACCATACAGCTTTGAGTGTTTTATGGTCCCGAAGTGGCAGCTATAGTCCCCAACAACTAACTAACAAGAACAACATCGGCTTAGGGCAGCAGGAAGTATCAACACGAGCCAAGGAAACAAAGCAATCTATAAAGATGGCCGGCGGGGGCAGGACAGCCGGCAAATACGGTTATTCGGACAACAATTATTACAGTGGTGAGTAGATAAAGATAACACCGACAGTGATGTAGAAATCCTGACAAGAATGAGATATTAATAAGAGCTTTGTGTCGGTCATATTTTACACTATGTTCAACAGTTTTTTTGGGATTATCTATGGTTTGTTTGTTTACGGTTCGCTTTTTCTGAAGGGATTTAAAACATAAATTTACAGATTTATCAGATAACTACTGATATAGTCATGTAAATGTTTAATTAGTTTTATTTTATTTCTGCAAAAAAATAACTGACATTATGGACTAAAAAAGAAATAATTATTAAAAACTTGAAAAAAAATATTGCAATTTTTTATTGAATAAATAAGTTAAAAGACTTTGAAATCCTTAATAATAGGCTATAGTCATGTAAGCGTTTAATTTAATTAGAACAAAATAAATATTAAAGCTTTAAAAAAATTACACAAAGGTTCTTTCTCAATAAATAAATTAAAAACCTTGAAATCCGCTTGAATAATACATTGCTGAAAAGCTTTAAATAATGTTAGATACTTTTTCTGAAAGCTATTATCGTTGTTAATACTTTTTGATAAATAATTCATTACTTCCATTAACCTGTCAGCGTGTCAGACAGAAATACGCTGAAGTAAATGTCCAAATAATAAAAAATTATGTTTATTGAAATCTGTCATTATTATTGGTGTATGAATAAATGACAAGCCTCATTGTTGTTTCCACCCCCAAACCCACTGTACAGCATTCCATCCCCAGCAGGCATTTTGCGCTGGGTGAATGGGTGGATGGGTGGTTCGTTGTCCGCACTGTCGCCCATTTGGCGGGCTTATGTTGTGGCCCCCCCATCGGCGTCGTCGTCCTGACGTCCTGCTGATGAAGTCCTGCCGCATGCCGCATGCCTCACCGTAATCAGTGTTGAAAAGCGTGTTTTTATTCGTGTCTTGATTACGTATGTATATTCCGCTTGTCAGGGTTTTTATTACATTTATTTCGGTGCGTTTCTTATACACATGAGTACCTAAGGACTACCGACTCGCATTGGAATTTTCCCTGAGCTTGTACATTATTTGTTTATGCGTATGTCGGCTGGGGATTTGAGCGCTATAAATGGTTCCTCGGGTGCTCGGCATACAATACATATCATTTACGCATGAAACGCAATATAATTCAGTTGCTCAGAGTAATGATGTTTGGCTTGATTTTATAACACCGTATGAAGCCCTCTGCGAATGTGAATGAGTTCAGGTGAAGGACCAGCCGAAGGACATCTTGCTGTGTTTGCATAAAGTTTTTGTTTTCTCCTAAGTGAGTTTGAACGCCCTCCCGTAGGCTAGATTTCCGCCCCATCCCTACTTCCCAATTTAGCCATTGAGAAGGCTTTTGTACTTTTAAACAAGTTTCACGTACAGTTTTTATTGCCACAAATTGTGCGTTATGTATTTATTGGTCATCAAAAGAGAAACTGAATAAGCTTGGTATAAAAAGAGCAACAACTTTGCGCTGTCACCTAAAACTAAAATGGGGAAAAATAAATTAAATTGGGAAAATTCGGAAAATTAAAAACGATTAATGTTCATACATTTTGCAAGGCATTCGGCATTCACGTCAACAATTTTGCTGCCAAAGCGAAAACACCATTCTTTTAACTTAAAAGGTACGAATATTTTGATTTGACAGGAAAATTATTGGGAATATCGGAAATTTCATAAATGTTCATCCCATTCTGATAATTTTGTACGCATTCCATTCTGATAATTGTAATACTTTTGAGGATATGGATAAACCTTTGCAGAATAGTTTTAAAAAGTAGTTAGAAAATAATTGGAATAATTCAAAATGTTATAACGGATGAAATTTAACCTTATTTTTAAGTGATTTTCTCACTACTGGACATTTTTCCCATTCCTGCTTCTTTATTCAGCCCATTTGGGGAAATCGGTGGTAGCCGGATAGATGACCATTGTCCACACGGTTCCAGTGAATAGCAGACAGAAGAAGGCCCAAATTGTTGGCAAAATACCGGCAACAGCCATGTACTTGGTTTTCAAACCCGTATAGCCGGAGATAATTGCATTTGGTGGTGTGCTCACGGGCAGATGAAAGGCCAAGCTGCAGGCCAGAGCAGAGGGGAAAGTCAATACGATGGGATGGACTTTGATGGCCAGAGCCTAATGATATTACAAATTATATTAATAAAAAAATTGAGAAAAATATATGGGATCGATAAAAAGCTTACCATTTCCGAAAAGATCGGAATCAGAATGTTGCAAATGGCCACGTTAGAAGCAAAGGCTGTACAAAATAGGGATATTGCAATGCACATGGCCACAACCAGGACATAGTGCATTTCTCCAGCGAATGCCAAGGACTGTCCCAACATTTTGGCCATTCCGCATACCCGACTGCCCTCGGCCAAAGCAAATCCTCCACCTGTCAAAGAAATAAAATAAATATGTATTAAATATTAAATATGTATCGATTTCACAAGGAGAAATGAAATACGATAGTAAAATTAGAAAAATTCCCTTAAATTGTTTAGACAAATATCAGCACAGAAATATTTAAATGTACCATAAATGGTTCGAAACTTCCCCAAATGTTACTTTATTGAAAAAGTCATTGGTAGTCCACTGAAAATGGACTCAACGATCGCAAAGTAGTATGCTTCAGTCGATTCTTTGTCAGCTCTAGTAAAATATATATTTTCCAAATAAAACTAATATATATTTTTTATGTAATTAAATTAAATTTTCTTTCGCTTTCACAAGTAACTTAAGATATACCTATAGATTTATAATAAATACGAATTTATAGATGCCAGCCTAAAACAAGAGAGAACCCTATAGTCGGGTGCCCCGGTTATCAGATACCCGTTACTCAGCTAAAGGGAGTGCGAGGTAGATCACTATGGACGGCAGTCCATGTAGTGACGAAGCGCACCAGGAGAGTGTGCGAAGGCGACTACTATTAGGGTCATTCCATGTGAAACGTGACAGGCCAATTTGGGTCAAATCTCAGAATCAAGCGAAACTTTTTTTTTCGATAGAGGATTGAAATATAAGGATGGGTTTTTTTTTTTTTTTTTAACTCTTACCGTTTATTTTTAAAAAATATTTTTTTAATTAAGCTCCGATTTTTAGGATATGCAGCACTTGAGACTCGTTTAAGTTATTTTAATAATTCCAATGCCACTTTGTGGCATATCATAATATCTTTCAGAAAAATATTTTTAAAAATTTTTAAATTTAAAATTAAGTATTTTTTAAGAAAATTTAAAATTAGAAAACTTCTGTACGCCGGAATACACGCGGTTTCCGAATAAAAAAATTATCCCCATATTGCTTCATCAATTCTTCACAAAGTGGTAAAATAAAATTTTTGTAATCGCAAGACGTACTAGTAAAGACAGCGATTTTAGTTTAGCGACTTTGCATCAAGCAACTACAGCGCAACGTGTAAGAAAGGGAAAGCACTATTCCTGCTCTGCCGCGCTCGTATTGCTGTTCTCTTCTTACACGTTGCGCTGTAGTTGCTTGATGCAAAGTCGCTAAACTAAAATCGCTGTCTTTACTAGTACGTCTTGCGATTACAAAAATTTTATTTTACCACTTTGTGAAGAATTGATGAAGCAATATGGGGATAATTTTTTTATTCGGAAAGAAGAAGTTTTCTAATTTTAAATTTTCTTAAAAAATACTTAATTTTAAATTTAAAAATTTTTAAAAATATTTTTCTGAAAGATATTATGATATGCCACAAAGTGGCATTGGAATTATTAAAATAACTTAAACGAGTCTCAAGTGCTGCATATCCTAAAAATCGGAGCTTAATTAAAAAAATATTTTTTAAAAATAAACGGTAAGAGTTAAAAAAAAATAAAAAAAAACCCATCCTTATATTTCAATCCTCTATCGAAAAAAAAAGTTTCGCTTGATTCTGAGATTTGACCCAAATTGGCCTGTCACGTTTCACATGGAATGACCCATTATATAGCCGCAAAATTGAAAATCTGCTGTGATAGTCCGATCGTAATGAGTAATACACCAATCGAAAGGTATTGCAAAAACTTAAAGGATTGCATACCAAGACTTTAAGAAAAGCAATTGGCTTGGGAGAGAGAGCGGTGAAAGTGAAAAAGTGAAAATTTCGAAATTTGGAGCTGTTGGGGCCGGTGGGGATAAATGCCCCCTCGCAATGTTTTAGTTGTATTCCTTTTGAAAATACCCGTCGAATGAGGGGTCATTTGTCAAAATCCGACGCTCCGTTCAAAAGTTATAGCCAAAATAAGATTTTCTTCTTCTTCCCAAAATGAAAATTTAATTCTGTTTGTCAGTTTGTCAGTTTGTCCAAAACATGTTTTTAAAGTTTTGAAAATTTGATATGACGTTCATCACATCGATATAAAAAACTTTTGTTCTACCACTTTTGGAAAAACTCGCTAGTTTAGCGGGAAAACAGCTATAAATAGCTAAAATTCTGAAAGCCGTAACTTCTATACTACTAAAGCTACAGAGTTGTGCTGCATCTCGTTTGGTATCTCGTTTCTATTCGGCACGCTGCAATAGAAAATGCCTGTGAAGGGAAAAGGGCTGGAATAGTTTGCTAGGGCGGGCCGAATGAGAAAATATTAGAAAGTCTATTTAATGACGAGTGTAATAATTTTTCGTCACAAATGTTGATATCAGAACTTTTGTATGTTCAAGGTGCGATCGTCACTAGTTTTTTACCTCGTTAAGAGGTGTTTTTATTTGATATATAAAATATGTAAAACTTTGATTGCGCATAACTTTTTAACAAATGGTCCGATTTGAACATTTCGATAGGTATTGATAAACACAATGAAACTGAATTTTTACTTTTCCGAAATCTTGAAAGATGTGGGCGCCGAACATTGTGGGCGATAGAATGGGCGTGGCCCCTTTTTGAAACAAACTTGCGCTGCGTTGGAACTCCTTAAATCTGCATGCAAAATGCCAATCCTCTAGCTTTTTTAGTTTCCGAGATCTCAGCGTTCTTACAGACGGACAGACAGACCTTTGCACGAATACAATATAACCTTTTACTCTACGAGTAACGGGTATAAAAATCTAATAACATGGGCTAAAAGAAATAATCCATAAATATTACAAGCACCTACGACTTACTCACCCAACAGAAAGCACAAGCCAAAGGGCGTATACTTGTGGCAGTAGACCCACGAGAGGCAGGCATCCATCGTTTGTCCCGGGAATGGAGCCTTTCCGCAGCAGTACTTGAAGAAGGTATACTGAGTGGGCAGGGCGAAGAGCAAAAGGACAGTGAAAAATACAGGCGGTCCACTGCCTATGGGTCTATGGAATAAAAAATGCAAATTATTATTCATATCGCAGGTCTAACAAAAACTCACTTGGCGTTCATAAAGTCAGCCCAACCGGGAAAGAAGCCTGGCTTTCGAGTGAACAGTAGGAAAATCATCAGAAGAAAGAGCAGTGCCACTTGAATTTCATGGCAGCTCATCGATCCCAACTCCTTCTTGCGTTCCTTGATCACAGCCTTGACCACGTCCTTGCTCTCGGCGCCCTTCTTCACCTCCTGACCAACCTTGCTTTTGGGTCGAAAGAGACCCATGTGGGTGATTTGCAGCGACAAGTAGGTGAGAAATATGAGCACGATCACCACAAATGGAATGGCGTATGCCATGAAGATGGGAAAGTCGATCTTCTCCTCGGAATTCGGAAAGCGCCTGTGGGTTTGGGATCAGGTGTATGGCATCAGAACGATCTGAAATCCTTACGTATCGTATAGGCCCTTGTAGGTCAGGTTTGTGCCAGTTCCGATCAGAGTCCCACATCCGCCGATTGTCGAGGCATACGCGATTCCAAAGTAGAAGGCCAACGAGATGGTGGATGGATGCGGAGGGCTGAAAGGTAAAGGGGTTTGTGCATAAAATGGTTTTCCCATCTCCCAGCATTTAACACATACTCGCCCTCCTCCACTGGCTCCTCTTCCTGCGTCTTGTAAATGGCGAAAATATTTTGCTAAAAATAAAGCACAGGAAAAATATCAATAAAGACTTTCATCCGGCTCGAAGGACCACAACATATTGAGCAAGAAAGTATCATCACTGAATTATGTTCGTGGTCATTTTGAAATCACATTTTATAATAAGGAAATTCCTTACCGCTTCCATTTCGTTGAGAACGGCCTTGACTATGGGACACATCATGGCGGTGGCCGCCGAATTCGAGATCCAAAGCGATATGAAGCAAGTCACCATGACCAAACCGAAGTGCAAGCTGTTGAAAGGTATCCATATGATTTGTAAAAGAACTTTTGGATGGAAACTTACCGCCTTGGACTGCAACCCACTACCAGGATGGTGGTAAGTGCGATGCGCTGATGGAGATTGCTGTATTCGATGGCCAGGGCGATGAGCAAACCGCCAAGAAACATAACCACGGTGTCGCTGAAGTAATAGCTGCACACCTTATCCGAGGGCTAGAAATATGTCGGATAAATCGTGTGGTTTCAGAAATATTTGTAAGTTACTTACCAAAATCCCAAAAATAGGCAGAAAAACAATCGGGAACAGAGCTGTCAAATACAGAGGAATGGCCTCCGTTATCCAAAAGAGCGCCATATTGGCCACCAGGTACATGCAAATCCATGGCTGCAGGTGGGGAGATTATGGAATTATGAACTCTGCAATGTGGTTTATCCAACTTACCTTGAAGCCCGTCATTAAACCGTAAATCAAGAGCGGCAATGTGACGAGGGGTATGATGATGGTCGCCTTGCCCCTCCAATGGAAACCGCAACAGCGCTTCATCGCCCGGCCACCGCCCAATCTATCCTCAGCACTGCAATAAAAGACCTAGTGTCAATTGGTTATTTAAAATACATTTTCTTACTTACTCGGCCATTTTGTTTGTTTTCTAAAACATTTGTAAAGTAAATGCTGTATTCAACAGAACAAATTTCCCATGGCTCACTCTTGGGCTGGAAATAAGTTTAGGAAATTTTCCCAGAAAACAATTAATACTCTCTTAAGATTATTCTTAAATATTTTATATTCAAACACTCTTTTTTTCATTTTACATAGATTACGACAATACAAATATCATTGTATTAAAATCAAAAGACTTAGTTCCGTCCTTAAATATTCGTCTGGTTCTTAATTTCCTTAGCCCAATCGGGGAAGCTACCGACTTCCGGAAATATTACCATTCCCCATGTATTCGTGTTCAGGATGGTGAGGAAAAATCCGATAATGGTGGGCAGTATGCCGCAACAGGCCTAGAAAATTTGTTCTTAAAAAAAAGGGTCCTAATTATAAAGAAGGACTTCACTTACAATGTATTTGGTCTTGATGTGGGCATATTGGGCTACAATTGCATTTGGAGGCGTGCTCACTGGCAAAAAGTAGCACATACTGATTACCAAGCAAGATGGCAGAGTAAGGATCAAGGGATGCATTTCGAGAACGAGGGCCTAAGGAAAAAGATTTATTTGTAATTTTGTACCCTTACAAAGGGTATTATATAATTATTTAGAAGTTTGTGTTGAAAATAAAAAATAAATAAATATATAACTTACCATTTCGCATAAAATTGGTAGAAGTATGTTCGCTACGACCACGTTTGAGTTAAAGATCGAGAAAAACATGGACAATAGAATCGTTATCATCTGCACCACAAGACTAGGCAATCCGATTAGGATTTGCATGGCCCGTGCTACCATTATATTAACTCCAGTTCTTTGACTAGCCTCCGCCAAGGCGAAGCCCCCTCCTGAAATTAAGATAGATGAATTTCAATAATATCGAATATAGTTTAGACCTTAAAACCCTACCCAACAGGAACAATAGACCCCAGGCTGTGTTGTCATGAACAAATCGCCAGGATAATAACGCATCTAATGCTTGGCCAGGAAAAGGAGCTGTAATTTATACTATGGAACTCAATTTTCTTTAGGTTTTCAGTAACTCACGCTTGCCGCAGCAGTACTTGAAGAACACATATTGAGTGGGCAACGCAAACATTAGGAGAATAATGAAGACCATCGCAGCTGAACTTCGAACTTGCCTAAAGTGGGTGAATGAAATTGGGGTTATAGAGGTCTTTTTATAACTCTGTTAACTTACACTGCGTTGACGAGATCGCTCCAACCGGGAAAGAACCCTGGTCTATGGGTGATTAGGAGTAGGATCATAATCCCAAATAACACGCTAATTTGGATCTCGTGACAGCTCATTGGACCCAAATCTTTGTGACGCTGTCGCAGAACTTCCTCCAACAATTTCCGGTTCACATTGGCCTCCTTTATGAGCCGTCCGGTTTTACTTTTGGGTCGAAACAAGCCCATGTTGGTAATCATTAGAGCGATAATAACCAGCGTTATATTGCATATCACCATTATGGGAATCGAGTAGAACATAAAGTTGGCAAATGTGATCTCCTCCGTGGAAGTGGGAAATCGCCTGCGAAAGAAAATCGATTTGGATTTTTGTCTTAAGCACAATTAATTATCTTACTGATGGTAAATACCCTTAAAGACCAGGTTTGTGCCCGTTCCGATCAGAGTTCCCAGACCGCCGATTGTAGAGGCGTAGGCCACGCCTACGTAAAAGGCAATCGATAACTTGGAGGGATGAGGTGGGCTGCAGGCGTTTTAGAGAAGAAAAACATATATTCCAAAAATCATGATTACTTACTCTCCCTCCTCCATCGGCTCTTCCTCTTGCGTCATATATACCGGAAATATATTGTTCTGAAAATATATGGAAACCTTTGAAAATTTGATTTTACAAATTCGAAATACTTACGGTATCCATTTCATTGATGATCGCCTTGACTATGGGACACATCATAGCCGTTCCTGCCGAGTTTGAAATCCACAGACCCATGAAAACGCTTACACTTACTAATCCTACAAATAATCTAAAAAAAAAAGTTCCATAACTACACGCAAAAAAAATCGATATGTAACGTAGATCGATTTTACATTATGTAATATCAATTTTATATTGATATGCGGCCCCGTAAATTCGTTATGCCTGAAATTTACATGCGCATATCGATTTTACGGCGACATGCATGTTTTTTGTGTGTACGGTAGAATGTAAATTAAGCATGTCAAGCTTACCGTCTTGGACTTCCACCAACAATTCGGATAACTCTCAGGGCAATTCTGGTGTGGAGATTGCAGTACTCTATTCCCAAGGCCACAATAAGACCGAACATGAACATGACAATCGTGTTGGTGAAGTACAGTCTACACACATCTCCGGTATCCTTAAAATATATATTTTTTGGAAGAAAATTTTAATTTTAATGAAAGGAATTTCACTCACCAGAAGACCAAATAGTGGACAAAAGACAATGGGTAACAATGCAGTTACGTAGATGGGTAATGCCTCGGAGACCCACAGCAGAGCCATTGTGACTATGATGTACAAACACTTGTACTCCTAGAAGATCCGTTCGTTTTACTTGAGCCTCAACTAACGGATGGATTAAATATGTACTTACGTTCATATTGTACTTGAAGCCAAGAATAAGAATCGGCGATGTGATTATGGGTATCATTACAGTGACCTTTCCTCGCCAGTGATATTTACAGCAGGCGCCAACTGCAAACTTCCTAGGAGTATAATAATATGTCAGTTAGGCAGTTCCATTAGTTACTTTCCAATATCAACCAATCCCACCTTGGTTCTTCTGGCTCTGCCATTTTCTTTGGTCTTCAGGCCACCAAAAGAGATTATTACCCCAACATCTGAGTCTTCTGTGTAAAAGTGATAAAATAAAACATAAATATTCGGATCTAAGGAGCAGGGAGTACTAAGTTATTCAACCATATTCAAGGGAAATATCTTCGCTGCTCCTTAAGTATCCTCTTAGTTAAGGGTCGCCGGCAATCAGCGGCACTTCAGAAAAGGGAAATTTAAATCTGAACTTTGATGTCATCTAATTGATAATTTCCTCTCGCACCCACACAGTTATACAATCAAAGGAGGTCAAAACTGAAATTAAAAAAAAGCCACACAGAGAAAATAAGGCTAATAATAAGGAGGTATGAAAATAAGAAAATTCAACTGAAGTCTCCCATTTTCAAGCAAAATCCACTTTGTTTGTCAAAGCAATTAGTGTCCCAGAAAACGCTTTCAAACCAATTTCAAGCGATTCTCTATTGATGTTCGAATCAATTGTGTTTGTCAACACTTTGAATGCTTTTTGTCAGCTTATGGAACACAGGTTCCATGTTAGTCTTAAACTTAAGAGAACACAGAAGCTTTGGCACAAAAATAAGTATTAAATATAAATAATACAAAATTACTCTTAATAGTAAAATGTAGTAAATTATTATTCATTTTCAAGCGGTTGTATTTTGGTATGCGATTTCGAATTTATGTTTGTGGTATTTTTTTTCCGTGTGGCATTAAATATTTACTTGAAGCGGTCGCGTCCTTGTCGGAGTGTTCGAGAAGTCCTGCTTCAATCTGGCCCAAATGAAATTCCTTAATGTTGGCCCAATCCTTGTGGCCACAAAACATTTCGAAAGATGTCAGAGACAGGATAAACAGGACGCACACACACGCACTCGTGGAGGGTATTACATAATGCTAGATGAATGTAAGACCCCAAACTCTCCTCCATGCTTTTATTTTTTTTTTTTCGTATAGTATTCTGTCTATTCACATAATCTGTCAAATGACTTTATTGACTGAATTTTCGGTCGGGAAGAGAACAATAAATGAAATTTAATACATACATATCGGCTGGCAGCAGGACATGTGTCCTTCGCCGGAGCCCCGAAAGCGGTTAGGCTCATCCAGTCGTGAACCTTAATAATTTACGCTCAGTTTAGCCCCGTTTTGTGCCCATGGGCCTCCAACAGTTTCCATTTCGTATTTCAATTTGCGGCTGAGAATGAGGCGTTCGTCTCGTGCATTCGCTTTGCATATTTCACGCTATCATAACTTACATTTTGACAGCCCGAACTTTGTGAATTATTATTTGATATGCCAAAGTTTTGTTGCGCTTTTGATGTTTTAGGCAACCGCAAATTCGTGGTCTTCAAATGAAACTTATAAATGCCCTAACAATCCCCAAGAAGTGTGTGTACTTGGCAAAGGCCACAAAACTTTGACCGCACTTGAATGTCACTCGGAACTTTTGCAGAATAGCCAAAGTGGCTAATGATACAATTGTCGGTTGAAAGTTCTCCTTAATTGGTCTAATATGGCACTAAAACTCTTGCCAAATCCTATTAGCCATGACCATTTAAAGAGACGGGTCATTTTACTTTAGCTAATTGAAGAAGATTTCGATTCATTTAGAAGTAATAATACTTTTCATTTAAGATATATATTTTAAATAGAATTAAAGTAAAATGTATCCCAAGGGTTTTAGGTAGAGAACCAGTTTTGGGGAAATTAAAATAAAATGGTTTTTTTATATGAGGTCAACTAGCTCTGGCATCTGAATTAAAATATGGGTCCCATGTGTATGCAGCACTTTTATGACGCAAGCCAAGAGAAATACGTGTGTGCGAAACTAATTAACAATGGGGTCAACCAAAATTTGCACACCTCGCTCTTCAAAGAAGAGTAAATTACCAAGCAAAAGTCCGATTAGAATTACCAAGTTGAAATATAATAGAAAATACACATAAAATATTACACTGATAAAAAAACGTAGTAAATCCAAAGATTTCATATTCAATCTAAATGTTTTTCGCTTTGATTTTCATCCATTGTGGTATTTATTAAATTTAAATATGAAAATATTACATTTAACAATAATAGTTAATTTTAAAATAGGTTAACTTGGAGTTTAATAAGAAAATATTTTTTTATATGAAGAAAAATAATATTTCCTCATTGATTGAAATATTTCCATTCGTTAAAGGAATCATTAAATTAAATATTACGTTTTTTTTTAATAATTTAAATATTTGATAGAAATGTTTGCATTCAATATGGAAATATATATTTTTACTATTCTATTTTTTATCAGTGTAGGATAAGAAATCTTTTAGTGAAATATTTCAAGTTGTTTTGCATCTAAGTATCTTATATTCATTTCTTTAGGGGAATACATATCTACAATAAATCGTATTTTATCTTCCTTCGTCTTGCACAACATTTTCTGCATCCATTTGGATTTTATGGCCTGCACAGCAGGTGAGGCTTTTGGCCAGGGGAAAACAATCGAAATGATTGCCTATTTATCCGGGGGCCCAGTGACCGTGAACTGTGAGCCATGAAGAGCACTCAACGCCACGAAGCCGACAATCAAGCACATTTAGCGCATGAACTCTACCCTATATGCATACTATACTACACACCACATATAATATGTATTATACAGGAAAAGGAGATTTATGGTGAACCTTAGCTTTGGGACATGGTCCATTGGGCTCTGAGCCCTCGTAATGCGAGCCGTCTAATTAACAAATCTGTGACGGCGTCGCTTTGGCTGCCTGTAAACAGGATTTTAATTTGTTTGATGTGTGTCGAGGAGCGAGCGCCAAAGGCGAGTGAATGCTCGGCATCGATTATGTGTTAAATTACCCATAAAGCAAACATCTGGCCCAAATGGACCCGAACAATGAGAGCCTATTTGCAAAAAGGCGGCTGTGTGGAAATGGCTTTGGTTATGCCAAATTGAAATTATACCGACCACGTTTAAAACGAATGATTTAAATTTGCAAATGCCGCATTTGCATATAATTAAAGTGAAACCTCTAACCGCATTGCAGCATTTTTAACGAATTAAACAAGAATTGAGTTTTAATTTGGCGGGATGGAAATTTATATGACCACTTGACTTTTTTAATACTTTATTTAATACAAATTAATCCTGATTTGTGGTAAATATCTTTCTTAATTTGTTTTTTTTTAAAGAACAGTACAAAAAAATTGAATAAAAATGTAAGAATGTACTTCATTTCAACCATACTATGATTTAAATACAAAAATGGAAATATCTTTACACAGAAAATAATTTGAAAAAAGTTCAGGCCGATATGTTCAGGTTAATTTAATATTTTTTACAGAATGTATTTATCTTACTTAACATTATTTATATATATTATATTTACATTATTTAAAACATATTATAAACATAACAATTTCTTATTTTTATGAAATAACTGATATGATAAAATATCTTACTGATATGTTTGAAATTCAAACTTTGAATATGAAATATGGAAGAATTTACCCCTATATCATATCAAATACCAAATTTTTTCTGTGCATGATTTCCACTCTTTTTATGTTGCCAAATCGTTGAGCCAACTTTTTTCTATAATTCAATCGTTTGTAAATCAAGCTTAAAAGTTAATCCCAGTCGGGATATTCACATACTGTTGGCCGATAATTGCGTTAATAATGCAATGCCGTATGTGGGGAGATCGTAAAATATTGGAACATCTGCTGTTGTAAAATGCGAATTGCAAATCCAATTTTCATATTATTTTTGTTTATTACGAGTTTTTATGTCTCTTTTGTGTGTGCGTGGGTTGTCATCCAGATTGCTTCTGGCATATGGCCATCGTTCATTCTTTACAACACTGCATTTGTCATGGTCCGGCTAAATTTGTTTTTGTTTTCCGTATTGTTTGAATATGCAAGGGTACTGAGCCCTTAAAAAATCCCAATCCCAAATGTGTGGATTGTGGATTGGCAAACAACAGCAGCAGGGAGTCACCTTTTTTGTACCACCCACATTTTACCCACCTGACAAGAATAATTGCCTGTAATTTGTTAGCGAGGCCTCTAAATCTTGTTTCTTTCGCTTTGCTTCATTCTTTTTTGCAGGTCACTCGTACAAGAGCATCAACGATGAGATTATACTGGTCAGCATCATAATGGGGATTACCATACTGGTGCTCATCACCATCGCCCTGTGCTACATTGCGTATGAGAAATGCCAGAAGAAGCGGGAGTATTATATCAACGCCTAAGGGGAATCGAAGGATATATGGATGGGGGGCTTCCTTTCTTTTTGTCCTGCGTTTGTTTTCCTTTGCAGCGGTGCAGCGGCACTGCAAGGCTAAATGTCAACACGGTCTGCGACAATGTTGACGCTGACGATTTAGTTGGCCAACAAAAATAACCCAGAGTGGCTGCAACTATTTTTCCAACCCCCCACATGCCACCCAACCCAACTCAACCCAAATGCCCGCCAGACACGTACACAAATCGGAAAGCAGGGGAATTTGTGCTATTTAAACGTTGCCCGCCATCTCTGTTGGTTTTTTGCCACAGTTGCAGTTTTCTCAAGTGCCAGGAAACATGGCTCTATTGTTTGGCCACTGTGCACAGTGGGTTCCGGCCCTGGCACTTGACATTTGTCCAGCCAATTAGGCGTTTGTATTTTGCCATTTCGTATTTTTCTTACACCCGATCGTTAGGAAAAATAATCAACACAAAAGGCTGAAGGATATGAGAGCGTGCTTGAATAGAGCCTTTTAAATTTTTTACTATTTGCGCGGCTTCTGACAATTCCGAGTTTTTAAGACTTTCATAAATTCGAGTTTTTATGCCGCACCCGGGCATTTCAATTTAAAATGCAATTCACTCGAATTCCACCATGCAGCAGCAACCTTTTGTTTGTCAAACCGAGGAGGAATAATAAAAAAGAGCCAACCGAAACCTCACACCACGGAATAATGGCAGCGAAAGAAATATAAGCGATACTTCTGCAAGTGCGCTGTGTCGATATTGTTGCCCCCAAACTGAAATGCTGGAAACATTGTGCATACGTACTCGTACATGGTGGAAAAATGTTGCAAATAGTTGAACAAAGGGTCGCAGATAGTAGCCATTGTTTTCAGAAACCATACAAACTTTACCAACATTTACGTGAACTTTAGTTGTCTTTTTTTTTAACATTTTTAATACAATAACCATTTATAAAAAATTGAAATGGGATGGACGGTTTTTTAAATATTAAAGCTACATCTATTGACGATAAATAATCTAGAAAAAACCTCTGAATATTTTTAAGTAAAACAATAGAAACAGAAAATTCACTTTTCATATTAATGCATTTTTATTTAATTCGTAAAGTAAAAAAGGCAAAAAAATGTTAAAAAAATGTTCAACATGTCATTATATCATTTTAAATTTTTTTAGTATTATTATACATAAGTTATAATCAACATTATTATTCAGCACATATATTTTAACTTTTTTGATAGACACCAAAAGAAATCGTTACGAAACGTAGATCGATTTTACACTATGTAATATCAATTTTAACTTGATATGCGGCCCCGTAAATTCGATATACTCGAAATGAGTATTTCATGTTAAAACGATATGCGCATATCGATTTTACGGAAACATGCTTTTTTTGTGTGTAGTGGATTTTTATAATTGTTAGTTTTATTCATTTTTATTGTTTCACACCTAGTTTAATGAAATCCACTTTGCCCAGACTTTATTCTCTGTGTAGTCTTACACACATATTCCAATTTCGAATATTGACAGCGCGGGAGCATTTAACCAACCAATGGACGGGGAGACAGGGAGACATTCCCAGCTAGTGAGTGACTTTTCTTATATCCCTTTTTTGTGGCCCTTTTTGTCTGATTTTCTGGGTTTTTCCTCTTCTTTTTTTTGGATGGGAGTTCAAGACCTTAGCTCGAGGCTGTAATAATAAAAACAGTAACGGAAACTGGGTGCAGTGCACACGGACAAAGCGTAAAGGAACAATAAAGGAAATCGCCCAGCGATTCAGTGGTAGCAAAGCGATTCCGAGCCGGAGATAAAAGGCCAGAAAGAGTTGGCATTAAATTAGAGCAAAATGGACCACATTTAAAGGTTCTTTGGCCAAACTGAGCTGTGTGAGCATAAATTAAAGCTTATGTCGTCGTCCGGAAGGCCCCACAAAAATATCTATTCCGGCTCACATCCAAAAAAAAACAAAAAATTGGGAAAACCAACACACATCCGCCTTTTTGCCAATGTGTCGGGAACTCAATGTTAATCAGCTTAGACAACCTCCGTCATCGGTTTCGAGGCATTTTGTTGTTTTTCCTGCTTTTTTAGGCACATCAAGAGGCCTAAGAGCAAACAAATAACTCGATTTTTGGGGGTATGGGGCTGGGGCCTTTATCCCCTGGAAATGCTTTTAAAAATTAAACAACTGATAAATGACAAAGTTCGTTGGACCAGAAATTATCGTTTGACAAATTGGCAGGCCATGATGAGAGCTCATCAATTGCCTGGCAACCACGTGGAGACCGAGTCCTCTCAGATCCTGCGGCTACAGGACACTAACGCAAAGCCAGACGAATTACTTGTGACCAAATGGGTCTATTGACATGGAAAATTAACTCTGGGAAGATTTTACGTTGAAGGATTTACGATGAAGAACAAATGCTTAAGTTAAAATAAAGTCTGGAAATTTATTTTTATTTGAAAAGTTTCATGTCATATTATTTTACAGCTTTAATAAATTTCTAAGCTTGATTAACTGTAATATTTTTTACATTTTAAGTTCTCAACCCTTAAAAGTTTAAGCAGATTTTCTTTTTAACGCTTTGTTGATCTGAAAGTTGCTTTAAAGTTTTTATAATTTATTATTCATATAAGATTTCCCAAACGCTTGTAAAAAATCCTCTTCTTTTCACAACAGAAAACTTTGACCACAAACCGAACACAAAAGTTAACTTGACACTCAACCACCGAAATGTAGTTTAATAGTGCATCATCAACAATAGCCATGGAAAGCGAAATATGGAAAGGAAGAAAACTTTACTAATTATCCGTTAAGCAAGAAAAATCCCAGCATAAAAACACGCAGACACGCTCAAAGAGCAACAATAAATTTTACGACGACCATAATAAAAAAGAAAAGATTGGAAGGAACACGCGGAGCACAAATTTTAGCACTTGTCGTGTGTCTGAGTTAGGAAAAAAAATTGAGTTTCGGGGGCACGGGGTTAGCCAGTCAAAATGCATCCTTATCCTTTGAGGGGAAACTCACTTTCGCTGCGTGATACACAGAAAAACCACCCATAGGACACGTAGTGAACTTTACGTCCGGTTTTATAGTTTTTTTATGTATGGCTGTCTCACTAATTGCCACATGACTTGGCCAAAGATGTAAGGACGCTCCAGGACGAAACGAAATTAATGAAATTACTTTAGTGTCGCCGGAAGGGACGTATGTATGGTGTATTGTATATGCATTTATCCAATTGCACTTCGAGCGTAGCATATAGATATCTATGTAACCAAGATAGATGTGACCACTTATACCTAGTAAACTATTGAATTTGTAGCTAATTCGAGGGCAGTGCATCCTTTTTTGTCATGAAAAGGGGGACCAAACGTACAATGAAACAAAGAATTCAATACGAAAAAAAACGTGTACTTTATTTTAACTAATTAAATCTAACTAAGTGAGATCTATAAATGTTAATAGTAGTGTGAAAATTGTTAAAACTATATACGATATACTTTATGTACAACAATACAATAAAGAAATGTTTATGCATGTTATTGAACTAAAACTGGGATTTTATTCGAACATCTGGAATAATAATGTTACTTTCAATATTAGAAATAAAAACTGAAATATAAATAAAACCATATTAAAAATTTAGTTTTTGTCTTGGATTTGGGTTTGGAAATGGTTTGTTCAAAAAGTGTTCGCTTAATTTTTGCAGGTAAGTTTGCTTATTCTTATAGTTTCTAGCATTCAACAAATTAGTTAATTGTAACTTAACCAACATGGCGTATGAGTAATATTCTTTATTTGAATTGACAAAGAGTAATATTCCTTGAAAGTATTTGAATTAATATTGTTAGCGCTGAAATTATTTACAAACTTACGTATTTGAAACTGAAATCTTAAAAAATCCATATACTATTGTATTAAAAAGTCTAAAAATTGTTTTTTTATAATAAAATGTTTCATGTAAATGTAACATTTTTGTTTGAAAATACATATGGGGAACAATAATTTTAAGAATAATTTAGGGTTTTCCAGTTTTTGTCTAAAAAATATTTGTTAAATTTTAAAATCTTTTTAAATCTTTAAATAAAGTATATTAAAAATGTTCTTTTTATTTTACCGTTACTCTTAGTTTTGAAAATCCTATATAGAACAGGTTTTGAAATCGTATGTGAAATCATTGTTTTAACCCTACTTTAAATTTAACAAACGGACGAGAAAACGGCCCTAAATATTTAAAACTAAAACGTATGATTCGAAAAATTTGAAAATCCGCTATGTGACCAACTTTTGATTTCACAGCTTAGATGTATTTTCCGACGCTCAGCCTTCGGCCACACTGCCCCCCAGCAAGCAGCAACAAAAACAACAACAACACGGAAGTCTGTAAATGTAAATAGACGGAACTTGCTGCAGAGACAGCTAAAAACACAACGAATCGGAGTTGCAAAGCACCAGAAGCGAGCAGCCGAAGGAAAGCCAGCCGCTGGTCAGTTAAATGCGCATCAAAATGAACTGTGAAGTGCAGGAGCAGCAAAAACATCAGCAGCAGCAGCAACAACAACAGCAACACCAGCAGCAACAACAGCAACAACACCACAGCAGCAGCAGCAACAAGTTGCCAGTGAGAAAGCAGGAGAGCTGCTCCGACGACGATGATAATCTCAGCCGGACGACGGAGCGCCAGAATCTGGAGTTTGCCAAGAAGCTGGGCTACAGCGAACAGTCTATCCATTCGGCGTTGACGCGTCTCGGTTCGGAGGCCAAGCAGAATGAGCTGCTGGCGGAACTGATCAAGCTGACGGCCGATGCACCACGACCCGCCCACATCGTGGGCGGTGGCAATCCATCATCCACCACGACCACCATCTCCACCTCCGCCTCCGCCTTTGGCCTGCGACACATCGTCATCGATGGCAGCAATGTTGCCCTGTCGCACGGCAACAACCTGATCTTCTCCTGCCGCGGCATCCGCATTTGCGTCGACTGGTTCCGGCAGCGTGGTCATCGCGACATCACCGCCTTCGTGCCCAACTGGCGCAAGGAGATGGCCAACAACAACATCGCCGACCAGGAGCTGCTCTACGAGCTGGAGCACGAGAGGTTCTTGGTGTTCACGCCATCGCGTCATCTGGATGGCAAGCGGGTGTCCTGCTACGATGATCGTTTCATACTCAAGCTGGCCGTGGAAACCGATGGCATTGTGGTGTCCAACGACAATTACAGGGATCTGATCCTGGAGAGCAATGAGTTCCGGCGCGTCGTGCAGGAGCGTCTGTTGATGTACTCGTTTGTGAATGACATCTTCATGCCGCCCGACGATCCACTGGGCCGTTCGGGTCCAAATCTGGATCTGTTCCTGTGCTCGCAGACGCAGCAGAAGATGGCGGATGCCCAGCAGTTGTGTCCGTACGGCAAGAAGTGCACCTACGGGCAGAAATGCAAGTTTCGCCATCATCCCGGTCCGCTGCTGCAGCGTCTGCCGCTCCAGGCCTCGCACAGTGCTCCGCTGCACACGAATGGTGGCGGTGGTCAGCAGATGATCAGTCCGGGTGGCAATAATAACAATGTCAAGATCAACTCACTGATTAGCCGGGAGCCATTGGGTCGCACCAAGTCCAATACCATCGAGCAGGTGTGCCAGGGCTTCTCGGCCCAAATGGAGCTAACGGAGGGCTCCGGCTCCATGGAGTCCAGCCAGCCAAATCGCCACAAGAAGCTGCAGCGCCAACAGCCGCCGCCCGCCTATCGCCTCCTGGTGCCCACCTACAGTGCTCCCCTCCAGCAGCAGCAGCAGCAACAACAGCAGGTCCAGCAGCCGCCGCTCCAGCATCAGCAGTCCAACTCCAGCTCCAACTATCACCACCAGTATCTGACGCGCACGCCATCCGCCCCGGTCACGGATCAGGGATTGGGTCTGCCACTGCCCGCTCACAACTTCGCCCATCTGTCCGCCTCCGATTCGCGCATCAACGAGGAGCTGCACGCCTCGCAGCAGCTGCCGCGGGAGGAGCAGCGCCGACTGCTGCGCTATCACCTGGGCAGCCTCTTTCCGCCGCACCAGGTGCACGCCGTACTGCAGCTCTATCCGGAGGAGACCGACGCCAAGACCATCTGCGCAGCTATACTTAATTTATTTCCGCATAATTAGGCTAGGCTTAAATTTCATCAATATACTTAGATGTGTAATTACACGCGTGTGTCTGTTTAATGTTTAGAGTGTCGCTTTGGGGACGACGAGGAGTCCTCCTCCTCGCTCGAAATTTACATCTCCAGGCCGACAATGTTGGCCGTGTCGTAGGGCAGCAGACCGCCGACGGCTTCCCGGGTGGACTGGCCGCGCCGCTCGTGGATGATCCGGTGGTTGCGCAGCTTGTACGCCTGCGGGAATCCTTTGCCGCAAATTTCGCAACTGAAGGAGAAGGGGATATTTAATAAATTATTAAGCAAGGACTGGGAGGAATTGCGAAGTGTGTGAGTCCACTGAATATCAGTAGGAATAACTTATGACCCTTGTGTAACTTAAAATTTGCAATCTAAAGCATAAAATTATCTAAATTATCCTTTTTTGTTATTGAATAAAATTTGCCAATACAAAAAAAAGAAGGACACGCTAAATATTAAATATTATTATAATATTAATATTAAGATTCTCAAAAAGCTAAGCTCTTTATAAAATAATTAGTTACCACTGTGAAATTTAACTTTTTTATAGAACCTATATTAAAAATGTAGTTAGAAAATTAAACTTTTATCGTTTTGTTTTAATTAAATAACTCTTTACTAGTTAAAATCCTATTATTTTTCGAACAAACTGAAAATGCTATTAGAAATGGTCTTTTTAGTTCAACATTTTCTAAATTTCGGTGGTAAATAAGCATTTCTAGTGTGAAGTACTTGAAATTCCTAGCCTTATTACAAGCAAGACTCTCAAATAGTGAAAGTTCGTGCTAGAGAAGTTGGACTGTATTTGCAAGGGGAAAGCACAACTTACACATGTGGCTTCTCTCCCGTATGAATCATCTTGTGGAACTTCAAGGTGTTGGTGTACGTGAAGGTTTTGTGGCACACATCGCACTCATAGGGACGCTCGTTGGTGTGGATCCTGCAGGAGGATTTTATAAATTTAAATCCACATTCTGTTTGACCGAGGAATTAACTCACCTGTGGTGCTTGTTTCGAGTGGACAGATCCGCAAAGGCTGCCGGGCAGTAGCTGCATTTGTACGGTCGATTTCCAGTGTGGGTGTTCATGTGACGCGCCAATTGCTGAGCCTGGGCGAAGCAGTGCCCACAGATCCTGAAAAGAAATTCAGTTTAAAAAGAGCTTGCTTGGAAGAGTACCTCAGAAGGAAAATAAAAAGTTTACAACTCTGCGGCTAGAAGGTTGAACTTACTCGCACTCGTGCGGCTTCACACCGGAGTGGACCTTGATGTGCTCGGTGAGGCGACTCTGGGAGGGATACATGTTGCCACAGACGTCGCAGATGTACTTGAACTCCTTCTTGTCGCCGACGAGGATTTTGTGGCCGCCCTTGGTTTTAATGCCGGAATGCTTCCGCGCCAGCACTTCGCCTACGGAGATGCCCTCCTCGGAGTTGATGACGATTTTGGTGGCAGCCACATCATTGTTACCCCGCCGAACTTTAAGTGGATTTCCGCGGGCTGTTGGCTTCGAGGTTCCCGATGCGGCGGCTACCGATGCCGTGGATGTGGCCGATCTACGGGGATTCGCTCTCCGCTTGGTGGCCCCTCTGGCATTGATGGAGGCGCGAACACTTTTGGTGGGCAGGAACTCCTCCTCGGTTGAGTTCATATCACCATCGGCCTCGTCCTCGTGCGCACTTTCGGTCAACTGATCCTGATCGACCTGCTCCAAGTATTCGATGTCCGCTGATAGTTCGGAAAGCGATTGATCGGCCATTTCCTGATCGTAGGCGCCCTGCTCGGTGAGGATGTCGCCCTCGTACGTTTCGTACACATCGTACACCTCCTCGATGATGCCGTCCTCCTCCACCTGCTCGCTCTTGACGTGCACAATGCGATCCTTTTCCAGTTCCACAATTATCCCCTCCTCCAGTTCGTCGTGGAAGACGCCACTTTGGTCCACAGCGGACTCCTCCGCCTCCGCCTCGCCCTCGGCATACTGGCTCTCGTCCAGGTCCTCCTCCTCCTCCTCTTCCTCCTCGTGTTCCGGCTGCTGCTCCGCCTCCTCCTCGGGATCCTGCTCCTGTTTGGTGATTGATTCAGCGACCTTCTTCTCCGGCGTTCGCTGCTCCACCTCCACGGGGCCCACGAACTGCCGCAAATGGCCGTAGGAACGCTGGCAGGTCTCCCGGAACTTGAATGCCATCTTCAGCACCCTGAAGCACTTTTCGCATATCTTGTCCGGATAGTGATCGAATTGCTTGATCTGCAGAGGGATACCAGAGATGAAAGGGGATACAAGACGGTGACGGGACACACTTACGGGCACTCCGCCGCACTCCCGGATCATGTTGGTCAGATCCTTCTCGGAATCATCGTTGAAAATGCTGGCCATGGGCTCCTTTGGCTGCTGCAGGCAAACCCGGCAAACGATCCACTTCTGCGTGGCCGCTGGCGCCGCCGCCGGACTCGCTTGTGCCGCCGAGTCTCTCATTGTCGCGAATAGGGAGTGGATCTTCTCCTGGATGGCTATACTCCGCCTTTATTTCTGAATGAACACGCTCGCTGGACGAAGACGACGCCAAAAAAATACAAGGTAGTCTGGAGCCAAGGTGGTGGCGTTGCAACGCGAATGGCGGCTGCACAGGGTGACCACGGCAACGGCGGTTTTTGCATTAGGGGTGTTTCGTTTTCAAGAGGTAAAAAAGTTAAATAAATTTTTTTTATTTTACTGCTTTTTATTTTATTTAATATTTAAAAAAGGTACTTTTTTATTTTTTTAACGTTTTTGTGTTTTTATAAAACTGTCTGCACTTAGAGTGTAAAATTAATAAAATCCTGAGTGACTCACTGTATAAAAAAAATGTTCCAAATAAATAATAACTATTTTAAATTATTATATTTTTTATTTATATAAAGCTAATTAATAACTAGGTCTAAGTTCTTAATTATATTTATTATAATTATCATAAATTTATTAAATATTGTTTATTTAAACTGCTGAACTGCAATTACCCAACAGAGTCATTTTACAAACACTTGACTACCATTAGTTTTAAATAAAAGCCTATATAAGCGTTTCTAAATTTAAAGTTGAAGTAATAAATTATAAGAATTTAGTTTATAATTTAACTTATTACACACATCAATTTATTTAACCCTTATAGCCGTTATTCACCGTATCAACCAAAACGACCGCGTTTCGCCGTGAATGGTCAATGACCGCGGACGCTTGCTTTCAGCTGTTTGTATTTTTAGCAATAACCCAAACTGCGTCCGAATAAAAGTAAATACGGAGAATTTACCATGAAAACGGAGTCCAATGAGAAGTGGGTGGTATGCCGTGTCTGCCTGAACAATCCCGCCGAGGGGGAGGAGCTGCTCCACGAGATATTCAGCCAAACAGCCAGCACCCGCCTGGACCAAATGCTGCACATATGCGCAGGCATACCCGTAAGTACGAATCCCGGGTTAAAAGAGTAGTTTCAATGGCCAAATTGCACATCCCACAGGTCAGCCTGGATGACAAGTTCCCGGACAAGATGTGCAGCAAGTGCGTGCGCTGCCTGCGGCTGTGCTACAAGTTCCGGCTGACCTGCCAGCGATCCCACCAGCACATCATGGACATGCTGCTCCGGGAGGCTAGCAATGCCAGTGCCGCCGGCGAAGAGGATATCCTTAACCTCTCGGACGACATTACGGTGGAGAGCGTGGTCAAGACTTGGGAGGATGACGCCAGCCAGATGGATGGCGGGTTCAAGGTGGAGGAGAATGAGTTCCAAACGAACGAGGAACAGGAACAGGAGCAGCCACAGCAGGTTATCACCTACGTTGTGGAGGATGCCGATGATGGCGATACTATTTTGTTCGAGGAAGAAAATACCACTCAGACGGTCTTCGATGTGGAGCAGACGGTCATCGAGGAATCGGTGTATGAGGAATATGAACTGCTCACCAGCGAGAGCCAAGCGTCTGAAATTGTCCAGGGAAATCCCTCTAGCAATACCAAGTTGTCCCCGCCAGACTGTCCCGATGACGACCTGAACGAAGATATACTCAGCTCCGACGAGGATTACGTGCCCGAGGGCAAGCCAGCTCCTACAAAGCCGGCAAGTCGTCAGCGATCGAGCAGAAAGCCCGCTCCAGTCCGCCGAACCTCCATAGAAGAGGAGCCCGCCAAAAAGAAGCTGGGCAGGAAGCCGCGCAACAAGCTGACCACCTACATCTGCGACGTGTGCGGAAATATCTATCCCACGCAGGCCCGTCTGACCGAGCATATGAAGTTCCATTCCGGTGTCAAGCCGCACGAGTGCGAGTGAGTTTGTTTTATAAAATAATTAACAACATTATGCTTATATCCCCATGATTTGTAGGATCTGCGGACGAGGCTTTGTCCAGAATCAGCAGCTGGTGCGGCACATGAACACGCACACCGGAAATCGGCCTTACAAATGCAACTACTGTCCAGCTGCCTTCGCCGACAGATCCACCAAAACCAAGCATCATAGGTATTACAATCATACAGCTTACACTTGAATGAGTCTAACAACTTGTTAATGCTCGCCAGAATTCACACGAAGGAGCGGCCCTACGAGTGCGACGTTTGCTCGAGAACCTTTACCTACTCGGACAACCTGAAGTTCCACAAGATGATTCACACGGGCGAAAAGCCGCATGTGTAAGTTATTGCCTGAATTAATAGTGAATCCTTGCATAATCCTCATCCTCTTGCAGCTGTGATCTTTGTGGCAAGGGCTTTGTGAAGGCCTACAAGATGCGTCTGCATCGTGGAACGCACGAGAGACGCGGTGCCCCCGGTTCATGGAAACCAGATGTGGAGATAATCACCGAGGGCGAGGGCGTCAAGGAGGAAACGACAGAGTTTGTCAGCTAACTCCCCTGAGAATACTTAACCAAATAAGGACATTTTATTATATGTTGATATGAATAAGACACTTAAGTTTTAGGATAGAAATCCATTGTTATAGCTCTTCCATTAAACAGTGTAAGCATGGATTTACATTAAAACCACGACTGTAACATAGAGTTTTCCCGTTCGAATAGGGGGTACATTTTGCATGTATAATCTTAACTACATACTTAACAAATAAAAAAAGTACACTATATTGTTTCTTATTTATTTTACAATTGTTTTTTATTTACACATTTAAAATCTATACGGCTAAAGTAGCCAAATGAGTATGTCAAAGAAAAGTTTGATTTACAGAACCGAAAAAAAATCATTTGTGATATTTATTTTAGATTTAGATATTTTTGTATTTCTTTTTCAATTTGACTGATTTTTAGTAAGTAAGTGTATACCTAATAATTACAGTAGTTTTTTTAAATAAAACTCACAAATAATGATTATTTTCGGTCACTGGTTTGTACTATTAAGTTTCTTTAAAGTCACTTGAGCCACGTTTCAACTACGTTCGTCGATTTGTGCGATTTTTCATGAGCGTTTTTGTGATGCAGCTGGGAGAAGCTCTTCTGGCAGTACTGGCAGCTGAAGGGCCGCTCACCCGTGTGCGTCTTCAGATGAACTCTAAGGACATTCGAGTAAGCGAAGGATTTGCTGCAGAACTTGCATTTGTACGGTCGTTCGTTGGTGTGGATCCTAAAATGTAATTTGAATGAGATTGTGATAACAATTAGATTTCAATTATGATAGCCTTTTAGCAATGGTTATCCTGACCTCTGGTGCTTGATGCGCGTGGAGGGATCTGCGAAGCTGGAGTCGCAGTAATCACATTTGTAGGGTCGATTCCCGGTGTGCGTGTTCATGTGCCTCGCCAGCTGCGGCGTCTGCCGGAATCGCTTATGACATATCCTGTAAGAAGAGTTAATAAATCAGGATTCGGAGGTAAATAAATCCCTGTTCCAGCTTACTCGCACTCGTGTGGTTTCTCTGTGCTGTGAACCTTTATGTGGTTGGCCAACTTGGCCCGCTCCGCGTAGACATTGCAGCATATTGTGCAGGAAAAGGTGGGAGGCTCATCTTCCTCTCCCGTATCCGGTTTGGGACTCAGTGAGTAAACAGATTCCTCTGGCGCGGAGTTGACCGGTTCTATGCTGACCATTTCATCGGCACTGCAGGCCGCATCTTCGCTGCTCTCCAGCGTCACATCGTAGGACTCCAGGTACTCGTACTCCACCTCGCAGTCGCTGCCGGCTGCAGGCTCCTTGCTGGTCAGATCCTTGGAGGCACTCTCCTCCTTGGCGTCCTGGTCATCGGGTACAATCTGTATGTGAATCTCCTGCAGCTCCATGTCCGCCTGCTCCAGCAGCTCCTTGTCCGCCTGCTCCAGCAGCTCCTTCTCTTCCAGCTCTTGTACCTCCTTCTCCTCCAGCTTATGCATTTTCTTCTCCGCCTCCTGGCAAAGGGATCGCAGCTTGAGCGCCGCCCTGAGGAGCAGGGCGCAGCTGGTGCAAATGCGATTGGCGCAGTTGGGTCTCTCACTTAGCTGGGAATACGAAAACAGAGCTCTTTAATAGATAAAGATCCAACATAACAGACTCATTTTGAAAACCCACTTCAATCCCCGTGCAGCGTTTGATTTGGTCCGGGAAATCCGGCTCTGTGGGCATGAGGGACTCGTCCTTCGGCTGCAGCAAGCAGATTCGGCATTGCAGGTCCTTGCTCTCCATTTCGGGATGCATCCTTCTGTTATCAGGAGGTAAAAAATTATATTTCCTGACCAAAACCAAACAAACCGAAATTTGTGCGGCTTCGGGGCGAATGGCAAACGAGTCTGTCGATAGATTTCTATGAATGGCAAATTGGCAAGAAGAAGAGCGTTATTTTAATCGTTAATTTTTGTCGGAACATTCGTTTAATTTAAAATGGAGCTCAGATTGAATATGTTAACCCTTTGCAGGACCTGCCTGCAGGATGGAGAGGCCCACATGGTGTCCATTTACGAGGCAGCGGATGATAAGCAGCACGGTGGCATTTCCCTGTGCGAGAAAATCGAAAGTTTAAGTGGAATTCAGGTGCGTGAATTATCTGATTGCTCAAATCTTTATAACTAAGACCCAAACTTCAACCTACAGATAAAGCCCACGACGGAGGAGGTACTGCCCACCAAGATCTGTCTCAGATGCAAGGCATTCCTAACTCTGGCCCACAAATTCCGACAGATTTGTCAGCGATCCAATGAATTCCTCAGGGAATATGTGGTAAAGGATGCAGTGGAGCCAGTGGCTGCTACACCGGCTACACACTCCTCCTCCACCTGTGGAAACGGAGCAGTACGAACCAGTGGAGGTTGAGGTGCTCGAGGAGGGCGCATGGTCCACCGAAGATCTGATCGAGGAGGCGCCACCACCACTCCACCGGCGGAGGAGAAGGAAAAGCCCATGGTTCTGGCCGTGCAAATGATTCCTGCCCCCGATCCTGCTCCTTCGCCAGCTCCTCCTGTAGTCCCATCTAAGCTCCATGTGTGCGAGATCTGTGGCAATGGTTATCCCAGGAAAAGCACCCTGGACACCCACATGCGACGGCACAACGATGAGCGACCCTACGAATGCGAGTAAGTGTATTCCTAGTTTATCGTATAAATTCATCACTGTATAAAATTCATCCTTTAAGGATCTGCCACAAGTGTTTCCACGTCAACTACCAGTTGAAGCGCCACATCCGTTATCACACAGGAGCCAAACCATACACCTGTCAATATTGCCAGCGCAGCTTTGCGGATCGCACTTCCCTCGTTAAGCACGAAAGGTGAATACAGTTTATTAAATAAGCCAAGTTATAACTTATTAGATTACTTCATTATTTCTAAAACTTCTGAAGTAGATTTCTTCTCTTCTTGGAATTCCTATTTTCCAGGTCAAACATAACTAAATTCTTAGATCAATCTATTATGGATAACTCCTCTTGATTCTTACTCATATGTATAAATATGTATTATATACATATAAATATCTTTTACAGAACCCATCGAAATGAGCGTCCTTATGCCTGCAAAACCTGCGGAAAAACCTTTACATACGCCAGTGTCCTTAAAATGCACTATAAAACGCACACGGGCGAGAAACCTCACACGTAAGTAGCTAGTATTTTAATGGTTATACCTATCTCTAATTGAAAACATTATATATATTTCAATAGATGTCGATTGTGCAACAAAAACTTTGCTCGCACTCACAATCTAGTGGCCCATCTGCAGACTCAGCAGCATATAAATGATCCACGTTTACCTGCTTATCTGAACACGTTTAAAGTAGGAAGTACTGCAACTATTCCTTAAGGAAATTTTACCTCTTTCTAGTGATACTGATATAATATAAGAACCTGACAAACTAGAGAAGTAAGTATAATGTATGTAGAAGTAGAAGTAGTAAGTAGAAGTAGTTTATGATAAAAGTAGTCAGTCCTCTGAATGTTTATTTGTTTATCTATTGTATGATTTTATTTAAATGTTATTTTAATAATGTGTTTATCCCTAAGAAGCCAAACTAAATAAAAAACCACTGTGTGTAAATTTTTTACAATTTCTTCTTTTATTTAACTTACATGCAAGCGGTACGCAATCATTTTTTCTTAATTTGTTGTCCTTTTTTTAAACTTTTGTTTTACAAACTTTACAACTTGTTATTTGTTGTACGAGGGAAATGCCGAAAATTGATTGAAAAGTGCTGACTGGGCTCTTTTGTTCGAGTTAATTGTAGTGCATTTGGAGTAGGAGGTCGGTTGTATTCGTTAACAAAATTAAATAACAAACTATGAACTTGGATCGTGATTGGGCAGCGATGGCCGGACTGGGCTGATGGCCTTTGCACAGCAAAGAAGCATCTACTTGGCTACCATGCGTATCTTGTCCTTTAGCAGATTGCGTAGCTCGGTGACCATCAGCTCGTGGGAGTCCTTGAAGGTGGCCGAGACATCGCCGATGAGCGTGGCCTCCACCTCCGGCTTCAGCGACATGTCGGACATGAAGGAGCTGAGGTCGCGTGGCAGCACCGGCGCCTTCCAAGTGCCTGAGGATTAAGAAACTTCTCCATTATCCCATCTTCCGGAGATTTAGTAGAGCTACTTACGTATGGCCGCATCGCAGGCCTCTAGCTTGTGCTTCAGCTGGCGCATCAGCTCCTGCAACATCTGACTTCGCTCCTTCTCGCTAATCGGCTGGGGTCCGTCCACCTTGTTGTCCACTGGCCTCTTCTTGGTCTTGGCCTTTGAGCTGACCTGCAGCTTGTCGTTTAGCACGGATAGCAGGAAGGCATAGAGGGACAGCATCTGGAATAGCATTGATTCGTTTAAAATAAAACTAGGTTTTATTGATTTAGTCATTTTTAACTTACCTCCAGACTGGCAGCCACTTTCTGCTGCTGCCCCCGCCGCTTCCACAGGCCATCCATGCCGTTCCACTCGTTGCTCTCGTTGATGGTCTGCACGCACAGCTCCATAACCGTGATGACGTTGTCACCCACCCGCTTGCACTGCTCGGCCAGCTTTCCGGATCCGCTTTGCAGATCGAGGACCAACTGGGCCAGGTCGTCGAAGAAACGTTCGTATGGCAGTTCGAGCAGCAGGTGCAGGCGTGTGGGCAGCAGGTTGACTAGAAACTTTTGCGCCAACGGCTTGTAGTTCATGAGACGCAATCGCTGGAACAATCCCGTCCAGGACTCCCGCAGCAATTCCAGGGTGGCGGCTTCCGCTCCCGCTGGCAAATCTTTCGTACCGGTGCCGTGATACAAGTCAACAAATGAGGCGAAGAGTCGGAGCATCAGCGAACGCACTTGAAGAACCTCAACTTCCTGGTCGAAGGACTCCTTGCGCTCCTCCGCAGCATCGACCTCGTGTAGGGGATCCCAGCGTATGACGGCCTCCAAGTCACGATTGTCGCTCAACTCATGCCAGGCGATTCGATCCTCCGCCGGCTCAATGCTCATCGCGGCATAGGCTGTCAGATTCTGCTGGATATTGCCATAACAACTGACCAGGTCGCAGATCTGCGCCTCCACCGAACAGGCCACGTACTGCAAGCTATTGGTCAACCGCTCCTTGAAGTTCATGAACTCCTCCATCTTGGAAAACGTGCAGAAGCGATAGGTCAAAGCAATATACTCTAACCGCTCCTTGTAGCTGTTGGTGAAGAACTTCAGAGTGGCATCGTAGACATTCCGGGTGCCCGAGAAGCGACCGCCCAGGGGCAGCAGCTGGCAGTGCACATAGCCCATCGAGTCCAGCTGGATCTGCTTGATGTCCAGGTACTCGTACATCTCCTGGGCGCCCACCTGGCAGCCGAACAGATGGTAGATCTTCAAACTCAACAGCTTCACGTGGAAGTTACTCGTGCTGTTGCGCAGGACGTACTGCAGCAGGCACAGCGCCTCGAACAAATGATCCGACTTGTTTTCTCGTCTACTCAGATCGTACATCACATTTGCTGCCAGCAAGGCGTACGCATCCGATGGTCCCATCTCCGTGGCCAGCAGCTTCTTGCCGAAAGTACTTCGGCCGTGCTCGTAGTGCAGCTTGAGGGCCGTATAGAAGGCAAGCAGGTGGTCCACGGGCAGCTCCATGTGAGAGCCGCACATCCGAGAGATTTGCAGGGCGCATAGATGCTTCTGCAACTGCTCTTTCTGCGGGGATATTGAATGAATCATTATAGTTCTGAGTTGCAGAGATATCTTCACTGTACTTACATTCTTCGGCAGCGACGTGGAGGTGACTCCACTTTCCAACAACAGTTTGCTGGCCAGCGCCTGTCGCTGCTTCATGCTAATCGATGGCAAGAACAAGGCAATATCATGGGTGCAGCATGATTTGTCGCCAAACAGACGGAAGTACTCTATGACCATTTCGTCAAAGTCACCAATAAGTTTCTCGGCTGGCAGTTGGTCTGCTCGCATGCGCTTGTGCAGCTCCAATCGCGCCAGATAGGGACCACGTTTCTTGCGCTCCGACGAATCGATGATGCCCTGGAGGAACTCCTGACATCTGGCCAATGAATCCTTCTCCCCGTTTTGCTCCGCCTGAGGCGAAAGCTTAAGTAACTCAAACGAACTTTGGATGTACTCCTTGTAGAAGTCCCAGCGGTCGCGACTGAACAAGGTGAGGAGTTGATAAAATACGTATTTACACAAAGGCAGCTGGAACTCACTCTGCGTCGAGAAGCTGCTGCAGCAGCTCATTCAGTTCCCGCCAGTTACCCAGTTCCTTCAGCAGCTCGAACTTCATGCTGACCGGAGCACCCGGATAGAGCTTGGCGCACAGCTCGCCAGTGAGGAATTCCCACGCCTCCTGGTACTTGTTCTGTAGCTTGAGGATGTGCAGATAGAGGAAGGCCTCCTGCTCCGTCTCCAACTTGCACTCCTTGATGTGCTTATCGACCATGCGCTGTGCCAGACCCAGATAGATTTTCCGCTTCTCGGGCAGCGCCGACTCCGGCCCCCGGATTCCCTGGAAGACTACGCTGATCACGGACCAAAAGTAGTAGGCATTCTTCGGCTGAGCCTTGTACAGCTGCAGGGCCACTGCCTGCTGCGCCTTGTAGTCCTCCACCCTCACATGCGAGATGAAGAGGTGGGCGAGCAGCTCCTCGTTGCCCGGATTCTGCTTCACCGCATGCTGGTACAGCTCCACAATTTTGTCCACTGCAAAGAGGCGAAAATTGGTATATATAATTAGCAATTGCTTTTGCAGGTACAGGTATCTATATATTCAGATCGTTGGCACGCACTTGCCGACCGTCGTCCGACTAAGAGAATGCGATTTTAATTAGTCGGGCGAGGTGCGCGTGCCAAGAAAATACGAAAATATGAATTGTGGGCACTTCGTGTGCGTGCCAGAGGCGTCTCTGGGGGATAAACTCGGTGGATACCATGTGGCGGATGTGGGAAATGGTATATGTGCGGATCCAGATGGTTTTGATTAAAAAAATTCGATATGCTATAAGTAAAAATTCGTCTATGACAATTTTAACCTTTGATCTGTCACAGTATTTTAATTATTTGACGGTTCTTTTAAACTTTGGTCAAGAAAGTAAACAAAATTGAAATCGTACGAGTTTTAATAAAATCTTAATTCAATTAGAAGCCATTATAATAGAAATTTAAATTTGGAAAAAGTTTAGTTTCTGACTATTTTCTGTAAAATTAATTTAAAATTAAACCCTTAGCGTATCTATATTATCTATATCTATTTCAATAAAAATGTTTAAAAAAACTCAAAAACTTAAATATTTTATTCATGGGTTGAATTAAAATTTTGTTTAACAAAAGAAAAAGTTTTTCTAATCTCAGTTTCATAGTTCCAGCTTATCTTTTTGAGCACTCTAAGGAAACTAATAATTGTACATACCCCTTATCGACTATTTGTTCTGGAAATTCTTTTTTTATCTCTTGTGATGTTTCCCTAAACTGACATATTTAAAGTAAGATGAATTAATATATTAATAAGTTCTCTTAAATGAGGTTATATAGGGTTCCCAGCTACTGGCCAAGGCGATACTAAAAGATTAGGCAGATTTCATTAATAAAGGATTTATCCAAAGACGGACTCAATTAGACTTTTGAATCAAAGGTTCTGATTCATTCCCACATAAGTTGTTTCAAATTGTATATGTTTCATGTTGAATCTTTCATTCAAGTCCCCGATTCATACGTACGTTGTTCCATTTCGCGGTAGCAGAAGGATAGCACCTGCAGCGTGGAGTCATCCGTGGGCTTCTCCTCGGCGACGGTCTGGAGGCATCCGTGGCTCTCGTCGTAGCGTCCCAGCCGGAGGAGCGACAGGCCCTTCAGGGCACGGGCGCAGAGCAGGGTGGGGTGTTTGCGGAGCAGCTTCTCGGACTCCTGCAGGGCCTTGCGGTTGTTGCCCACCTCCAGATTGTCTGCGGAGCAGGAGGATTGGAGGTTAGTCGGTGGTCGAGGGAACACAGGGAGCACTCACCGTAGACCGGCCGCAGTCGCCGCTCGAACAAGGCCGAGTCCATGCCCTGCTGCTGTGCCATGTTATGATGTTATGTGGTGCTGCTGTATGCTGCTAACCTAATTACAACGTGCTGCATGCACCTCGCACTCAGATTCCGCTCTCTTTTGTGGTTTGCGGCACGCTGTCGTCTTTTGAATTACTTCCTCCAATCTTTTGGGGCTCTCCTTGGGTTGCCCGCGGTGCTTGGGCGATCGGGGGACGGGCGGCTGGCTCTTGGGCACTCGAATCACTCGGACAAAGGCTAATTAAATGCTTAATTTCATAGAAATTAGTGACTTTAAATTTGATTCAAAATAAAAAAACCTCAGACTGCATATTTTGGAGAGGAGAGAGCGGGCTCCGGTATTTTCGGAGGTATTTTCTTAGTATTTTTCAAGGGGGAGTAGCATGGTAGCATTAGGGGTGTTCAGATATAAAAATAAATAAAACATTTTAATGTAGCTAGTAAAATTAGTCCCATCATCATTATACAATTGTTATAGCTCAGATTTAGAATACTAGAATTTCAAATTTGGCTTTAAAATAATTATTTTCATAAAATTCCATGAATGATGGAGCTATTTTATTACTTAAGTGGAATTAAAAAAATATGAATAATCTGGATAGTTAGTTAAACCGAAAATACATTCCAACTATGACCCCGTCTCTGCTCGTGCTAAAATGTTTGCTTAATTTTCATTGGAATACATTTATGTTGTTTATGTTTTTCCAAATTATTCAACCTTAGCCCCGTCTTCCAGCGAATATAAAATATTAATCTTAAGTGTTGTTGGGGTTTTTCGGCTTTGGGCGCTTATCAATTAAACTAAGGTTTTCTTCGGTTATCTAAGAAAACGTATGTTTCAGTATACAAAAACCGATCATCTGAGTAGTTCGAATAGAAAGAAATGTTGTATTCTATCTATCTTCTGTGTTCCTTTGCTGTCCTGTCTTTGGAAGGTTCATTGGCAGCTTCCCAGGAAAAAGGACAATCCGTGAATGATCAATTCTGTCTAGGAACTCTAGACCCGATGCAAGGCAAGTTGGCTTCCATTGAAGGCAAGCAAGATGTCATGCAGACCAAACTTCTGGCGGTACAATCCAGGCTGGAAGCACAGAGGACATCCCTACAGTCCAAGCTGGATGATCAACTTCAAGCGGTACAATTCGAAATGAAAAAACAAATGCAGGCCCTTCAGTCTGACTTACAAGTAAAGCTGGATGGCATACTTCAAACAGTTCAGACCGTACTTCAAGAATCATTGAAAACGATTATCACCCGAGAAGACTTCGAGGCAAAAGTGAACGAAACCAAAAGACAAATTGATGCTGTACAAGCCAGTTTGCCAGCATTACAGACCGGAATTGAGCACCAACTCATTGCGCTTCAAAACCAATCAGAAATCCAACAGATCACCCTTCGTGAAACCCTTTCGAAAATGAATTCAAGGATCGGGATTCCGCCACAATTCGAGCAGATAGGCTCTAGGTTTTTTTATTTCGAACACAATCTTGCTCAAAGTTGGTCAATGGCTGCAGCTACTTGTCGGCGAATGGGAGGACATCTTGCCGAAATCCAAGACGAGGAGGAATTTACCGCCATTAAACAAAAACTCATAGGTGATAATTGTTATTGGCTTGGCATCAATGATATAAATCAAGAAGGGAAGTACATATCAGTGGCTTCTGGCAGACAAGCACCATTTCTTAAGTGGGAATGGGGCCATCCCAAGAACGTTAACGAAAAAGAGGACTGCGTTGAGATATACGAAGGAAAAATGCGTTCTGTTTGGTGTTCCGATCTCGATTATTTTGTTTGCCAGTGGCATTATGAAGTATAGACAATATGCAATAAACTGAAAAAGAACGGTGTAAAAAATTAAAAATAATATAGCTTCAGTTTTATTGTTATTTTCTGGAAGTTTTCAGCGATTTCATAACAATGTTTTTAATATCATCAAATAGCGAATGTAATAGTAACTTCTTATCAGAATAAAAGTATATAGCTCCCAGGGACGCCGGAACCATGGCGACTTATTAGATGATATATGTATATATATTTTTTTTATTAAGTGTTCGACTATAATGTAAAATTTAATTTAATTTAAATAAATTTTTTCATTCTTTTACTAGTAATTTTAAGATTTTATTATTATTTTAAGATCATTAGGTAAAAACTATTTCGTATTTCAAATGCGCTAATAATTTCGAAAAAGTGGCACGAGTACCCCTAATGGCGAGCACTTTATCAAACAGCTGACCGCTAGAGATGGACCAAAGCCCACTCACGACGCGCAGCTTGCGAACGAACGATGAATGGCAGAAAAGAGTTTATCAATTTATTCGAGTGCTAATTGGATAATTGCACCTTTACAAACGCACGGCGCACCTGACACGCAAATAAAAAGCGGAACGAAAAGCCCAGACGAATCGCCGTGAGTCACGCACCTGCCACGCACCACGCCAGTCGCCCATCTCTAGCTGCTGCCCCCGAAAGGCGAAAAACACGTAAAGTTTTCGATTAAAATGCAGAGATTAGCCGATTAAGCGGCGCGCGGGCTCGTAACCAGACGTTTTCAAGTATTAAACTACCGATTAAGCAACACCTCCACTTAGTGACATAGTTTAAGTAGCCGCCCGAGCACCGTTATCGCCGCTTTTTCCGCTTTTCCTGGCCAATTTGTCGCTGTCGCCAAAAAACGCTGCATGTCCATTTTTGGTGAAGAATTTCTCGCCAAAATTCTCGCCCTTGGCCGGACGCAATGAGCGATGAGATTTAACTGGCTGAGCGAGTACGTGGCCAGCATATCAAGCAGCATTGCATCGACATCTCCGTGGCGCCAACTGCAGCAGCAGGTGCAGCAGCTCGTCCCCAATCCGCAGGCCATCTACTGCCGTATCAGGTCCTCATCCGCCGAAGCACTGGAGCACGTACTGATCGCCTGTGCGGTGTACTTGCTAGTATGCCTGGGCCTCTACAAGCTCACCTTCTGGCTCTCGGAATGCGCAACCGGATCCGCAGCCGAACCCGGAGCACAAAGCCCCCAAGACGAGGACAGCAACAATGCCGGAACCGGCGACCAGGACGAACTGAATCCCAGTCCCGATGGGAATCCTGCGCCCAGTGGCGGCCTGAAGCAGGCCCTGCAATCGGGACTACGGCTGCGTAGCGTCCGGCTGCCCAAAACGGCGCACATGGAGCGCGTCCTGCTCATCACCGCCCATCCGGATGACGAGTGCATGTTCTTCGGACCGCTGATCTACTCGCTGACGCAGCGCCAAGGCTGCCAGGTGTACATACTCTGCCTGTCCAACGGTGAGACTCTACCAGCAGTGACATCATCCCATAAGCCACAATAGATATGAAACCATTGGGCGGAATTACACGTTTCGAAATCAGTAGCTACTCCGTATTTAGCTTTAGTGCTTCCGTATGGGTACAACCTTCTGCTTTGTAGTACCCATTAATTGATTCTCTGCAATAGAATCCGTTAAGGCATATTAGTTTCCCTTTAAACGAAATATTGCAAATTCCAGAAAAGAATATTAGATTAGTCATTGAAAAGGTTTCAGCTTGAATGTTATTTTTTTTAACGGATATTATACTTAAAAGGGTTCTATTAAATAGAATACATTTTTCTAGCATTAAAATCCCACAAGGTATATTTATTTTGATCCCAAGTTTTATATATTGTTATTTTATTTATTGAATTTATGGCTAATAATAATAATAATAATAGTTTGTTGAGACATACAGTTGGTAAAGTTCAATTGTTTTTCTGAGCGTAAGAAAACAAATTTTTATTTTAAAAATATAAAGCTAAAAATGCTATAATCCCAATATGTTCTTATACTTATTCATTTAATTGAATACAATAATTTTATAGATAGTTTTTTGATAGGTATTTCTTAATAGAATGTTTTAAAAACAGTATACCAAATATATATTTTCAATTAAAACCAAAACGTTCATACTTTAAAGCTAATCTTTTAAATTGTTCGTTTATGATGTTTTATATTTATCCCCTGATATAAGCTTATCCTAATCAGAATGAGTGTTACTAATCAATTGCATTCCCCGAACAGGCAACTTCGAGCACAAGGCGAAGGTGAGGCGCCAGGAACTGTGGCGCTCGTGCTCCAAACTGGGTATACCCGAGTCCAACATTGTACTGATGAATGCCACCAACCTGCCGGACGACCCCTATGTAGACTGGCGCCCGGATGCGGTGGCCAGCCTGATACTCCACACCGTCGAAAGCCTCGACATCCAGGCGATATTCACGTTCGATCGCGATGGCGTCAGCTCGCATCCGAACCATTGTGCCGTGTATTACGCGGCCGCCTCGCTCTGTTTGGCCAACCTTTTGCCCAAAGGTGAGGAGGAGGCGTCTGAGTCACGCGGGCGGCGACGGATGCAAACAATGGGTGCACGTTAATTGGCGTGCCCATCGCTGCAGTTGTCGCTATTAATAGCCTTAGATATTATAGTATACAGCAATTTTTTACGTTTCTTCCCAATGCAGATTGCAAGTTTTACACCTTGGACTCGATCAATGTGGTCAGAAAATATCTGTCGATCTTGGACCTGCTGTGCACGTGCTTTATGTCAACGCATTGGTGATAAAATATGACTCAAGTCCTATAAAACAACTCTAATATTAATGATGATTTATTCAGGTGCATACTGAACTGGAAGGAGGCCGCAGTTGTGAGGAGCGCAATGAAGGAGCATCAGTCGCAGATGAGATGGTTTCGCTGGCTCTACATCTACACATCGCGGTACATGTTCATCAATTCGATGCGGCAGATAAATCTCTCGGATGTGGAACTGGAAATGCAGATACATGACAACTAGCTAAGGAAAAGTGGATACGATTGAACACCAAAAGACAAACTACCTTCACGATCGGATGCTCCGGGTGGCAGAGCGAGTGGTTTTTATTTTAGACTCTGACGATTCTACTAGTATATATATGTATGTAACTACTGTTGGCCAAATGATCGATAGTAATTGGAAAGCTATATCCAAACCAACCAGGGAACAAAGAACCAGCAAAAGCGGCAGTACCATAGGCAACCGAAACCACAAAACAGTCCATTAATTAGTTCCACACTCACATACAAAATGGCATATCTTTAAATCTTATTAGTTAGCTCTAATTATTATTTATACTCAGTCCAAGCAATGTTCCAAAGTGTGCGATGTAGTCAAATGCTTAAAAATTAAAAATGTATGCGTTATTGATAATTGTTGTTAGCTTATGTTTTCATTTTCGTTTTGTGTACATTGATTCCCCAAAACCCCCTTAGCATACACACCTTTAGTGAGTCACTTTCGTTCTTGTAAAATTGTAAAATAGTTTGTTGTAAGCAGCGAAGTACAATAATAATTTTATAAAATATATTTACATAAATATATAAATGAATGTATGTATACACATAAACCGATCTACCGATGAGCCAGAGAGGATAGATTCTAGAATGCTGTTAAAGAATATTTATTTAAAGTATTTTAATGAGCGCACTTTCAAATTAATTGTTTTATGGGCCCACGCAGAACTTAGTAAAATGCGAAGCGATTTTTGTTGCAATACTTAAAATTTATTGTTTTATTTTAAATCTAAATTTAAAATCGAAAACACACGAGAATTAACTTTAAGTATAATAGAATTCATTGAAGTGGTTGTCTTCTTTTCTACACAGCTTTAACAACCATAATTTTCTACGATGCCGATTTGGAATTTCTCCTCAGATTATCCTCGATGTCCGCTTCTTCCGCACAGTTAACAATGATCTTCCCCAGCCCAATGTTGGACTCATGCTGGGCCGTTCGGAAGGCCTCCTCCGCCCGGCTCAAAGGATATGTGGCCGTAATGAACTTGTGCATGAGTGCTCGACCAGATCGCATGAGTTGGATGGCAGTGGGGTACCTGATGTGACACTAGATTAACTTTATGCCTTACCAAGAAATTCCAGATAAACTCACATATTGGCGGACCGAAAGCTGGGCACTAGGCGGATGTTCTTCATCAGGACGTCCAGGGCATTGAAGCTGGCGCACTCCGAATCGCACTCGGCCAGCACGCACACGCCAGATGGCTGCAGAGCCATCACCGCCAGATTCATGGTCATGGCCGAAATGGAGCAGTTGATTACGCAGTCTGGCCAGTCCTTGAACTTGCTGTAGATGGCCTCGAGGACCTCGCCGAACAGGGCATTGCTGTCGAACTCGACGGCCTGGAAGCCAAAGTCCCGGGCGACCGCATCCAGAGCGGGAGCCATGCATCCTGCAATGGCCACACGCTTCGCGCCGATGGCCTTGGCGCATATGCCGGCCGCCACGGCCGTTGGACAGGATCCCAGGATGAGGACATTGCTGGTGGGCGTGATGTTGCCCTTGAAGCACGCCTGACAACCCAGCGCCAGGGTTTGCGTAAGGGCTCCCTCCTCCATGCTGATGGACGGCGGTAGCCGATGACACAGGTCGGCCGGATGCGTTTGGAAGGTGTTCAGAAAGCCATTGTATACCAGGCCGGAGCACATGTTGTACTGGCCCTGTTTGCACAAGTCGCAGATGCCGCAGGACAAGGCAGACTCCACGACGACACGGTCACCCACGTGCAGATGATGGACACATCGGCCCACTTCCTCCACGAAACCCGTGGCATCGTGGCCCAGGGACATGGCCTCCATGTCGCGACTGCCGTTCTCATAGACATGGATGTCCGAGTTCGAGATGGCCACCGAACCCGTTCGAATAAGGACGTCTGTTTCAGGGAGGGAATTTCTTAAGTATTAGAAACTCTCTGATCAAGAGGATAATCTTACCGAAATCCTTGGGTCGAGGTCTGGAAGCGGGAACCACCTGCACCTCGTAGGAATTCGGAATACGCAGCTCATACGCCTTCTCCTCAAGGATGCGTTTTTCTTGAGATTTCGGTGACGAAGGCGATGGGTTACAACAGACCCGCGTGCTGAGTGATCTTCGCTGTGGCTGCAGCTGGACAAGGTTATTCCGGGCTAAGAGACTGCCTATTCTGTCTTGGAAAGAGAGAATCGACCTGGGGAAACGGTTAACCACCACAAATCGCAAAAACTACGCACCATCGTCCTTTTTCTCCTTGCGTTCGCACTTCTTCTTCGGGAACTTTACCTTGGCGCACTTGCCGGTGCAGCTCTTCACCCCACAGCCACCGTCATCATCGCTGAAGCAATCCTCCCGCAGGCCCGTCCGCTCCTTGATGTCCTTGCCACGGCTCTTGGGATACTTGGGCGCCATCTGGCCGCACTTGCCGCCGCTCTTGCCCTTCTTCTTGGCGTATCCTCGATAGCTGATCCTGCCCGCAAGTCCGCCGAAGCGTCGTCGCAGGAGAGTGGAGTTGATCGTAAAGCGAGCTGGAGCTGGAGCAGCTGCCTGGTCAGACAGAGAACCCTTGCACAGGGAACACTGGCAAGAGTTGGTGGTCTTTGGGACGGGGACACGATAGTGACGGCGCACCAGAGTGGAATAGACTTGGAAGCGGGGAGCCCTTGGAACGGAATCAGATTCCCGGAAGACTTGGCTCAAGGCGGTGGAGAGGTAGCGTTTACTTGGATCCGGACGCCTAGAAAAGGTGGAGAACTTGCACTTGTCTTTGCCATCCTTGCCGCCCTTCTTGAACTTGGCGCAGGGATCCTTCTTTTTCTTGCCGTCCTTTCCGCCCTTGGCACAAGGATCCTTCTTTTTCTTGTCATCCTTCTTGGCACAAGGATCCTTCTTCTTGGCACAGGGATCCTTCTTCTTCTTATCATCCTTCTTGGCACAAGGATCTTTCTTCTTGGCACAGGGATCCTTTTTCTTCTTATCATCCTTCTTGGCACAAGGATCCTTCTTCTTGGCACAGGGATCCTTCTTTTTCTTATCATCCTTCTTGGCACAAGGATCCTTCTTCTTGGCACAGGGATCCTTCTTTTTCTTATCATCTTTCTTGGCACAAGGATCCTTCTTTTTCTTATCATCTTTCTTGGCACAAGGATCCTTCTTTTTGGCACAGGGGTCCTTTTTCTTTTCGTCTTTTTTGGCACAGGGATCTTTCTTTTTGGCACAAGGATCCTTTTTCTTGTCGTCCTTCTTGGCACAAGGATCTTTCTTTTCGCCCGACTTGAATTTGGCACAAGGATCCTTCTTTTTCTTATCGTCCTTCTTAGCGCAAGGATCCTTCTTTTTCTTATCGTCCTTCTTAGCGCAAGGATCCTTTTTCTTGTCCTTGTCACAGCCGCCATCCTTCTTGCCACCGTCTTTGCCACCCTTCTTGAACTTGGCACATGGGTCCTTCTTGTCCTTGCCCTTGCCGTCCTTTTTTCCACAAGGATCCTTCTTGCCGCCACCCTTGGCCATGGATGTTATCTCCGTGGTCTGAACGGCCTTCTTCTTGGGCGCCTTTTTCTTTTCGGGACGCTCGCAGGGATCTTCCTTGCAGGGATCTGTGATCAGGGGACATTTGCCAGGACACTTGCGCTTGGGCTTCACGGGCGGATGCTTGCAGCCGTCCTTGTCCACGGGAACAGGTACTTCCACTTCCTGGAGGCCCGGCAAAGCGGATGCCTCTTCAGCCATCTTCTGCTGGGCTTCCCGCTGATGTCCTATTTGAGAAGGCGCCGACATAAAGGACGTATCTATGATTCTGGTGGGGAAGGCCTTCTCATCCTTGGTCAGTTCCAGATCGGCTATGAAGGTTTCCGAGGATTTCGTGTTGCCAGCGAAACCCTTTTCCAAGGCGGTGCTGCAGAGGTTGGCAGCCAGCGAAGTGAGATCATCGTTGAAGCCCGGCATCTTGTCCTCTGTCAGCTGGGCGGGATTAAGCTTCTGGGTATCTATCTCCACTACGCCCGAGATCAAGGCGTTGAACCGGAGTGGAAGTGTTTGCCCCGACGTTCCGGTCGCGTCCAGTTCCACCTTGGTGTGCATACAGATCATGGGATCCTGTGGAGCAACAGCTTTGGAGTCCTTACTTTCGAGCGCACCCTTCAGGCTGGTCATGTCCATTTCAAAGGACATCTCCATCGAGGCGACCGCCATTTCGTTGAGCCGATTGCTCAGATCCTGTGGCACATCCACTCGCACCTCCTCCACGAAGTCACCCTGTTGCGTGGCCAGCTCTTTGAGATTGGAATCCAGGTTGGAGTTCTGAATGGATTCCGAAGGTTGGGCCATCGCCGACATAGACTTTGTGGTTTTCAGTGAAGGACTAGGATTACCCAGAGCGTTTTGGAGGCAACTACTGACCGCCACCTGGCGCTGCAAGGGCATGTTGGCTCCCAGGCCCGCATCCACAGCGGTTCCCACGGCATCGACATCGGAAGCGTAGCTATCCCAGAACTTCCGATCATCGGTGGTGTTCGCCTCCGCCTTGAGCTCCGGCGACTGATCCTCCAAGTCCACCTCCTGGATGGCTTCGTTCAAAGCACCGTATTCCTCGACCATGCTGCTCGAGAAGGTCTCTATGTGGTTGGCATACAAGCGCAGCTGGTTGATGGTATCCAGTGTGTCCTTCAGCGCATTGGCATCCATGCCCGATAGATCCAAGGGCACGATGACGATCTTCAGTTCCTTGCCATCTCCCGTTTCCGGTGTGATCAGGCCAATAGGCAGGATCTTGGGTGCATTGCCGGATGAACCGGAGAAGCTGATCCGTTTGCGCAACATATCCACATTATCGCTGATCGAGAAGACATTGTTGCCCTTCTGCGAGTATTTCTGCACCCGAATGCGTCCCGACTGAGAGGTCCTTTGGCTTTGGGTAGTTGTCTTCGAACCCGAGGTGGCACTAATGCACAACTGCCTCAAACGGTTGGAGTTCAATAGGCTTCGCGGTCGGAAGAGCGGGGCGTGGTAGCTAAGGCATCGGGATATCTGCAAGAGATGCGGCCCGAAGCGATTAGTCGGGAACTTCCCGAATATTCCAGGCATTTTTATTTTGTATTAAGAATTTTTATGCTGCTTTATCAAGAATACATAAGTTAAACACGGAAGAATTTCAGTTAAAAAAAAAAGAAGGGAGAAACCGAAATGGTGTGTGGAGTGTTATACGTAATATAGGGAAATGAGGTACAAACCCGGTCAAATGCCGACTTAAAAATAAGGAGCCTACTGGATTCCAGGTTTTTTTGAAAGGATTTTAATGATTGAAGAAGAAACTACCACGTAATTAATTTTTGTTTGCAATTTTTTGGAATATGTGCATAGGTATTAACCAACTTAGATTAACCAATTGAATAATTTCATGATTTGTATGAATAAGCCTCAAAGAAAGCTAAAATCGTGAATTCTTTACGTTTTTAAACAAGGTATTTTCTTAAAAACTATATTGTCATTATTCGATTAGATCGACTTGATTGAGAAAATATATTCTTTGGGTGAAAATAGGTAAATCTGCTGCTACAATATCATATAAGAAATGCAATATTTTATATTCGATTAGCAGACATTGCGAAAATTTGCTTCCATTAACAAATGTCCTTAAATCTATCTTAATAAACTCGCTTACTTACCTTAACATAGTTGGTTACTCTACCAAATAATCGCATAATACTAAATTTTTCACTTGTGTAGAAAGGTCCAGGAACTAAAATTTAGAAATTTTGAATTTTGGTAAAATTTTTTTTAGGTTTAAAATTTTTTGTGTGTGTGTTAGCTGTGGGCTATGTCTAGAGAATGATCGAAAAATCACACAAAATTATTAACTTAAGTCAAAAAGCCTACTGTTTTCTCGAAATTTAATTTCAATTCGACATGGAAATCTTGATAAAATCAATTAGTGCAACATTTTCATGCAGATATGAACCCATGTCATCATTATATCTTTCCAGTCCCAGAGAACCGACTTTTTCGGGGCCTCTAAATGCATTTTGAATTTAATTTAGGTACTACAATTGCCCCTACCTTTGTTGCATATTAATTAATCGCCGACCGGCCAACTGCCTTCAGCTGGGCTCTGGTCACCCAAGTATTTGTTGGTCATTCGGTTGGGTTCAGTTCGATTTTTGCTTTTGCTAGCAGCGGTTTCTGTTTCGGTTTCAGTTTCGATTTCTAGCCAAGAGCTAGATCCGTGTATTCCATTGACAATGTTGCGATTGGCCAGTTCCACATATAGTTCCATATGTTTAATTGTATTTTTGAATGTAAGCATACACTTGGCTTGGTTAAAATGGAACTTGATGATGGTTAAACTAATAATGAGGGTTTTTTTTAAACATTAGTGACTCATAAACTATTGGAGGAACTGAAATTTTTATATTGGTGTAGGTCAAGTAACGAATTTTGTTGAAAATGAAGGCTAAACATCTTTAAGGTGATATTGATAAAGTATAAAACTAAATATTTATATTAGTTATTTTTTGGAATTACCTACACAAATGTAAATGCCCAGATTCCAGTTAATAAGTTTTGGTTCAAAAAAATGTCATGTTAATATTGAATTAATTATCCTTCTTGTAGAAATATCATCATATATTCCGGATTATTATTATTTTTAGATATCGTATGAAATTTGCAAAGCAATAGTAAGGTTCGATCATCCCTTTTATTTTTGGATCGCCAGTACAGACAGTCACATATCATAGCTCCAAAAAGTCATCTTTGATTTGCAGTATTGTCATATCTTATAGAACGATTTCAAGGTCCAGCGACGCGTGTGCGTTGGGATTTGAATATAGAAAGCCTCATTATCGATCGTATTCAATATTCATTAACGTACGTGAAGCCGGTCATTAAGTGCCAATTAAAGATTCCATTTCTCCCCTATATATCTCTGCAGTTTCTGTGGCTTCTCCTGCTGACGACGACGTCCGCCAAGCCAACAAACTCCAGTGATTCCAGTCCCAAAAATGAAATGCAACATGTGACCAGCTTTGTGAACCAGAAGCTAAAATCTGGAGTCCGCGAGGAGTTTGATTTCGAACAGAATGAGGCAGAAGCCACCAACTCGGCGCACTTGCAGCAGCTCTTCGGCAGTTTGTTGCAGTTGCCGGGCAAGGGAAATATGAGTCTGGAGTTATCCCTGGAGACGGACGACGATCCAGTCAGTGAACGCAACCAGCTGGATGATGAGATGGAGGCCATTGGCGAGCAGCACGAGGGCTTCACCGAGTCATCGGATGAATGGCATCGCATCAAGCTGGCCATTCCAGTTCTCGAGCCTGTGAAGCACCTAATCAATGCGGTGGGAGGCGGCGGTGTGAACGATTCCCATGTTAAGAGCAACACACATCGGCTGATTGGACACCATGGCGTCCACGAAACGCATCATGCTGGCAGCAACATCAGCTCTCCGGCCATCGAAACGGAAGAGGATCGGGAGACGGCCATCGACAGCACCAGCTTCGATCTCCTGGAGACATTGGGCACTGCCGGTACAGTACTCATTGGAATCTTGACGAATCTGCGGAAGCTCTTTGCCGCTAGCGCCGGAAATGCCAGTTCAGCTTCCTCGGGCGGTGGCGGCGGTGGCGGAAACTAGTTGGCTTCCTGCGAAGCTTGTGTTCTGTGATTAATATTAGCCCTATGTAAATTGGATTTCCCTCACTTCTTGACTTTTACTAATTGAATAAACGAACTATGATGAAAATGTCGAAATAATTTTCAGTTTTATGTTTGAGTTTGGGTGAATAGGTAATGGTAAGTTTATGCATAGCTTAAGGCTTAATAAGAAGAACGTAGAGACTTCGAGACTGTATACAATATTCAAGTTTACTATGCTATGTTTTAGAGAAGCCTACATGAACTCGTAGCTGCCGTCGTCAAAGTTGCGATTGCCCACCATTGGACCGCCAGCTCCCATTTGGTTAGGATTCTGGCCGCCCATCTGCGGCCGAAACTGGTTGCCCGGCGTGGTCTGGTGCTGCAGCAGCTGGCGCAGTCCCGGATTGTTGTTGCTCATCATGGGACGCACCATGCGCTGCTGCTGCTGCGCCTGCTGCTGCTGCATGGCGGCCACATTCGGCGCCACCTGTTGCAACTGCTGCTGCAGATTGGGATTGGGAACGCCACCGGGTCCCACACCCACGCCAACGCCCAGCGGCATTCGCTGCTGCTGCATCATGTTCATCTGCATCTGATTCTGCTGCATGGGCATGCCGCCGGGAACAGGACCCGGTCCACCGCCTGGGCCTCCTCCACCCATCTGCATGTTCAGCTGGTACTGGTTGTAGTGCTGCTGCTGCGAGTTGTCCTGCTGCATCTGTTGCTGCTGCTGCTGTTGTTGTTGCTGCTGCTGCTGCAGCTCCATGGGCGACTTGCCCTGCTGCTGCATCATTTGCTGCTGTTGTTGCTGCTGCTGCATGTTGCCGTGCTGCTTCTGCTGGATGACCTTGCGCAGACGCTCCACAAACATTGCCTGATTGTTGGGAATGAAGCCCAGGAAGGCGTTGCGATCGGGCGTGTAGAGCAGAATGAGAACCTTGAGATCGCAGGCGGGTGAGTTGGGAATGGAGGAGAAGTGGACGCAGCCAGCGTAGCCGGAGGTCATCATCTTGGCCAGCGAATCGAGTGCTTCGCCCGGAGTGGGTCGAAAAACGACCATCTTTGAATCCTTCAGGAACTGCCCGCCGATGTTGCCCACCAGATGTTTGGGCATTAGCTGCATCAACAGCTTGGGCGGCCAGTTCTCAGCCTTGATCTCGGGCTCTCCGTCCTTGATGTTGGTGCACACGGTGCACTGGAGTGTGTGGGGAATCTTCTGCTGATCCGATTTCGGCTTCTCCGACCACTCCAGCACTCCGGTCCAGATCTTTTCCCTCAGGGAGGCCTGCTCCTGCTGCGAGTTCGCCTGCTGTTGCTGCTGCTGTGGATTTCCCTGCTGTTGGGGATTCGCCACCTGTCCCACTTGCTGCTGTTGCTGTGGATTGGCCATGTTGCCCGCATTGCCAGCCGGCATCATGTTGTTGCCGGCATTGGGATTGCCCTGTTGCTGTTGCTGGCCCTGCTGCTGCTGTTGCTGGGCGAGTTGCTGCTGCTGTTGCAACTGTTGGTGGTTCAGCATCTGTTGCTGGTTGATCATCTGCATTCTCTGCTGCTGCTGCTGTTGGGCCTGTTGCTGTTGCTGCTGCGCCTGCTGTTGTTGCTGCTGCTGCTGTAGCGAGGTAACCGTTTGGTTGGGCGGTGGCGCATTAATGCGCGAGATTAGCGCCGAATTGGGATTCTGTTGCATGCCTCCGCCCTGGCCAACACCGCCCACATTGCCTGCACCCTGCATGAAGGGCGGACGCGGCTGTCCCGGCTGGTTGGAATACATCCAGCGGTTTTGCCCGGGTCCCACGTTCGGCTGGAAGTTCGGATTCTGCATCTGGTTGGGCACAAATTGATTCTGCTGCTGCTGCTGCTGCTGTTGCTGCTGCAGGAGCTGCTGTTGTTGCTGTGGATTGAGCAGACCCGCCTGGGGATTTGGACCAGTCTGCTGTTGCTGCATGGAATTCATGTTCATGACTTGCTGCTGCGGATTTCCTTGCTGCTGCTGCTGCTGCTGTTGGGCTGGTGTGGTGTCCATTGGCATGCCCTGAACTGGTTGCTGCTGACCAGCGGGATTCTGTTGTTGTTGCTGCTGCTGCACTGCAGCCTGGGCTGCGTTGGGAGCGGCCATCTGGGCCGCCATGCTGTTGGGACTGGGAGCTCGCTCCTTGAGGCTGTAGCCCTTGAGCAGCACCAGATGCCGAATGTTCTTGGCGTAGTTCTTGCTCGTTATGGGCTGATCGCCGTCGGCCTTCATGAAAAGCTTGAACAGCACCGGCATCTTGCGTGGCGCAATGATGGAGAGATTGATCTTTCGCTCGTTGAACAGGGCCGCCAGCTGCTCGCAGGATTTGCCCGGATACTTCCACGACTCCGTGGTGGGCATCTGGTACGGCGGACTGTTGCAGATGAGGATGCAGTGGCGCTGGACGCTGGTCTGGTCGAGCAGCTGCCGCCGTTCGCTGATGTCGTCGAAGCAGCCGTGGGCCGCAGCAAATCCCTCGGCCATGTGGGCACAGGACTCCATGCCGCCTCCCACCAGGGGTAATCTTTCGATCGTCTCCATCACTTTCTGGGGCTGCAGGAAGGGTCCGTAGGTGGCGCACACGGGCTCCAGCAGATTGGCCGCCGTGCGGTAGACCACGATCCCGTACAGCGTGGCAAATCGCTCCGCAATCAGGTATTCCCGCTCGTCGATGGAGCCAGTGGTAAAGTGCTCCAGTGTTGGCAGGATGTAGTTGGTTTTCAGCTCGTTGATGTACGCGCCGTTGATGGCACTGCCCTCGATGATGAAGACCACGTCGGCCAGGGGCATCTGGTCCACCTCCATGGTTAATCCGGAGAGGGGAAGTTGGCTTTAAAAGGGAAAAACCTTTTGGAAAAATTCGTCAGCCGCTCTTCTTCTTTTCTGTCAGTTTGTTATGACTATCGCTTTGGGACTATCGGTGGTGTCGATTTGTAGCTATCGATAAAAGGGTTGTCGATTTGGTACAAAGTTAAACAAACTTCCAATTGGACTTCTCGGCTAACGATTTGGAACCAAAAATAATAAACAAGAAATAGCCATCGGATATTTTAGATTGAGATAATTTAATGCCTTCGGTACATTTTTGGTGGGACTGTTTAAAACCTTGTGATGTTTTCTTCGATTAGACTGCATGAACAACTGTTTGTTTATTCCGTAGGTTTAAAAATAGTCAAGTACAGCTACTTTACCATATTTTCGCATGAAGATAACCCAACTTTGTTTGCATACTTTTATACTTAAATTGCTTATTTAAAATTTTAACATTTAATTACCTTTAACCACTCTGTATTTTATATCGATAGTTGCACAGGCTGCCAGACTTCCGCACCAACAGCACCTGCAGCTGTCTGGCAGCCCGATCAGCTGCCCAACTTGCGCAGTTCCGTTTTGTTCACTTCTTTCGCCGCAACGAAATAACGTAAAGTGCAATAAAAACGTAACGAACTAACGTGAAGTGCGACGTAAGAGACCGAGAGAGCGATTACGTCGAATTCGCTCGCCGGATTTTGAAGAAGAAGGACGTTGTTTTTGACAGCGCGTTGTTTTCCCCCAAAAATTCGTCTAAAACTCACGCGAAACGCAGTAAAAGTGGAAACCTTCCAAACTATAACCAGTGAACAGTGCCAGTGCATGGAAAACGATCCCAAAGATAGTAAAAAATAGACGCAAGTGCGAATTGCGGGCTTTTACCTGTGTGGCCGTCGCAGAATGTGTGGCACAAAGCGGAAAGCGCGCTGAGTGAGCGTGCGAGCGCCTAAATCGCAGAGAAATGTAAATAAATAAACGTGTAAAGCCGCGACAATTGTGAAAAGTCAACAAACACGCCAGTTGGGCCCAGTTGGCCAGTGAAAAGTGAGTGAAATCTGGTTTAAATTGGTCAAATTGGCAAATTCGCATTTGCCCAGCAGAACAGCTGTTGTTTTGCCTCTCGCTCTGTCTGGCTGTGCTGTGTCTCTCTCTCTCTTTCTCTCGTCTGCCCTCTCTCTGTTTTTGTTGCTCCTCTTTGTTTGTGTTCTTTTTACTGCAATGTTGCTAAATCGTTTGATTCTATTATTATAATTATTCTCTTTGCACTGACGTCACTGCGACGGCGAAGCAGATCATTTGGTTTAGCAATTAGCAGGCCTTAAGTATAGTTTAGAGTACAGCGAAGTGAATTAAATGACCATGTGTCCGCAGTTGTTATTGTTGCCTGGCAACATGTTTCGCCACATCTGCTTTTCTCCCTCCAGTAGTTGTTCCCATTTGTTTACAACAAATGCAATCTGGCCGAAAGCAACGATCGCGAAATTAAAGCGCCTACATAAAAAAAACAGCAGCCGCAGCGGTTTGGGCGTCACTCTGACTGCCGATCGCCGGTCGGTTGGGTGTTTCTACATTTAAATACACTTCCGGGAGAGGTTGGTGGCCCAACTATCAGCAGGCAGGTGTTAAACCCTCAATGTATTCCTACCCACGACGAAAATACCTTTACCATAGCTTTATCCTATAGTATAGGCCCTATCCCTGTACAATGATGTTCATAAAATGAGTTTCTTACCTATCAAATTCTGATAATTTCCTATTTTTAGATATTATAAATATAATATTCCTTTATAATTTTATGAAATTATAATAACAATATATTTTATGATCTTAACTTAAGGGCACAACTAATAGAATCCATTCCATAATTTTGTACTTTAGCTATTCTATTTCAATTAAAAAACAAGAGAGAACGCTATAGTCGGGTTGGTGTCCCGACTATCTAATACCCGTCACTCAGCTAAAGGGAGTGCGAACTCTGTAGTCGGGTTGGTGTCCCGACTATCTAATAAACGTAACTCAGCTAAAGGGAGTGCGAGGGATATAAAAACTTTGATCAGGCATAAGTTTTAAACGAATGGTCCGATTTAAAAAATTTCTTCTACATTTCGATAGGTATTGATAAACACAACAAAACTGCATTTTTACTTTTCCGAAATATTTAAATTTTTAAAATCGTATATTAACTATTGTGGGCGTTAGAGGGGGCGTGGCACCTTTTTGAAACAAACTTGCGCTGCGTAGGAACTCCAAGAATCTGCATGCAAAATACCAATCCTCTAGCTTTTCTAGTTTTCGAGATCTCAGCGTTCATACAGACGGACAGACAGACGGACAGACGGACAGACGGACAGACGGACAGACGGACAGACGGACAGACGGACAGACGGACAGACAGACATGGCTAGATCGACTCGGCTAGTGACCCTGATCAAGAATATATATACTTTATGGGGTCGGAAACGCTTCCTTCTAGCTGTTACATACTTTTGCACGAATACAATATACCCTTTTACTCTACGAGTAACGGGTATAATTATTATATATTGGGCCTTGAAAAATCTTACTTTGTGTACTGATTCTACTTATAATTATGTTATTGCTACCTTTGGTAAAGTAACATTCCTCATCAAATTTCGTAGAACGTCTTTGAAAATAGCTATGTAATACCGAGATCGTAAAAATATATGTATGTAGAATGTAGGTACTAGAAAATATATCTAGCCCCGATAAAGCGATTCATAATAAGCAAACAAACTGATATCTAGGGAACCATAAAATAAAGGGTGATCACTATATGTTTGTTGTGTCCGTATTGAAAGTAATAAAAAAAGAAATATTTGCTATCGCATTGTTACCACTATTATTTTGATTTTAAGGTACTTTTATTTTGTGGGGTTCTACAACCTAACTATTTTTCTCGATTAAAATATCCCATTATGTGGTAGGGTATACTAAATGCATTATTCTTTGGCTCACAATTTTACTCGAATATTCTACTATTTCTTCATCATTCTTTGATTTATGTATTTTATCTTTTCGCCATATATTTTGCAGATCGCATTTGTTTGTGCTGGTTATTTCAAGATTTCCCACACAAATAAAGATACTTTTTTATGGCCCCAACGCAAATTTCACGCCTTTCCTTAAATATTTACTTGTGGATTTGCCAATTAATATAGATTCAGATTGCAAGATACGTTAGTCTCAACAAAAAGCAAACAAATTTAAACTGCGCTCCAATTGTGAACTTGTTATCAGTCAGTCCTATAATTAAAGTATACTAAATTAGCTTTCACTTACTGAGTAAGTGGCTAGATAAGAGATAGACAAATCCCCCTTATCTGCCCGGTCAAGTGGTAACTAACCGGCACTAAGTGCTCCCAAAAAGTAATGCTTATTTAACAATTTTTCCCTCTACTCCACTTGCAGCTACTGGAAACCTAGAGACAAGGAAACCACCCATACGATGGTCGGAGGTGTTCCCATTTTCAGAATTCTTATCGGGCAACGACTGGAGTATGATTGAGTTGGCCTCGCCACCGATTCGCGTCTGGTTCTGGTTGCGGTACGGCTATACCAACACCCGGGTGGACCTGTGATGATCTAGTGCGATCCCCGATTCGCAGGAGAACAGGGGAATGGAACATGCCCGTGGATATGCATAAGAACGTATCAGTTCAAGTCGATAGTGATTTTGCCTTATTGCTACCCAGTGGAGTTTATGAAATCAAGAAAATGGAACCGCGCTCCAAAATACGAACAATCATTGTATTTTGTCTCTTTCTGGCCATCGCCGGTATCATCGGATTCGGTTACTTTTGTCAAGATCAGGTAAGCCCCAAAGCCCCTAATTAATTCTCATTGCGTTAACCATAAATTACTTTTACCATGCTGACTGTTTTTGTTTTGTTGTTTTCTGCCCCTTGGCGCCAATGCAAATGAGCAAATTTCGGAATTTCATAATTTATATTTGCCGTTTTGTGTTTTTATTGAAATTACCAGTCATTCTTTTTTTCAGGGGGCACCAAACTTGTTTTTCTACGGCCCATCAATAAATTTATTAGCTCGTGGCTCGCATATTTTCATATCAAAATATGCGTCGGAATTTGTTTCCCAGCGGATTACAGACAGCTTTCATAATATATAGAAAATCCTCCTGACTGTTTATCTATTTTTGTGAGCTTTAATTAGACAAAACAAAATGTTTTGTTTACAGCCTTTCGGTTGGCGCCTTCGAAACTCGGAAATTGTTTACACAAAGGTGCTAAAGAAATTCGCCCTGAATGAGATTTTCGTTCACCGTTGAGTGAAATCTGTAACATTATAAAGTTTAGTACGGAAAGATTGTGTATACTTTTGATTTCACTTTCAAAGTATCATTCATAAATCTTTGACACGCTCGACCTTTAATTAGATTGTCTAATCTTAAACATACCATTTTATAGGAAACTATTTTCGATTGGTATTTTTAGGTCACTATTCATAATGAGTAGAGCCCATAAATCTTTAGCGAATGCGCTTGATTGAAATTTGTCTAATCTGTGGGACTAATATGGCTTCCTCCCCACTCTTTTTAATGAATGATTTAATGGTCGAGGTGTAAAGTGCATTTGTCGGCCATAAAAACCGAACCGAGGCAAAACAGCGCATAAAATTCCACCCCGGGGACACATAAACCCAGACCAGACAATATTAACTCAACTTTGCTATCTAGCGGTGTGCATATAGCTTCAGATATGTAGATTTAACAATTAATCCAGCTCGTGCCAGTCATCTCTAATATTAGCCTCGATAAATTCGTTAAAGAAGGCCATAAATTTCCAAATTGCAGCCGGAAAAATTTTGTCTGAAATCGATATCTGTCTGTATTTGATGAGTCTATATACATATATATGTATGTGGCTGTTGAAATATGTTTCAGAATTTTGGCAATCTTTAATTCGTTTCTTCTCCAAGAAACAAAAAGACCAAAATAACCAAGTGGGCGTGACTTTTAAAATGAGTTCAATGTCAAATCTGTGTGTTTGTGATATAGACATATTTTTGAATGTTTATTCAGTATGTTCGTATTAGATATTTTCCAAATTGAAATAGCCTGCAATATGACATTAATTGAGCGCAGCTGCCTCGCCTTCTTTATTTTTTTTTGTTCCGCACGCGATCTTGGCAGACATAGTGACGAGTAGGGCGTGGCCACGCCCCATTCGCCGATGCTATGTGCGTGCGTTGGAAAATTCGCCTTCTTTAAAAATAGCTTAATTAGTTGAACGCGCCATAAGAGAAAAACATGCTTAAATGAATAGTGTGGCGAAAGCCAAAACATGAAAACGAGTCTCATGGGTTGCGTGTCCAATGGAAAACAGACAGATTATTCTATTATTTCGGATGCGAGGGCGGCCCATTTTCGGGCGATACTCAGATTTGTATTCTTAATGGGCCAAGTTGAACATAAATTACTCGGACTCGGACTCGTTGGGAGTATTTTACTCCCGGAATACTTGAACTCTGGGTACTTAGTTTGATTAATTACAAGCGATTTTTAATTGTCCTGCCTTGGGCAATTTTTTTGTGTCCTCTGGGATCATTAAGTCAGTAATGTAACTGCTCTCTAATTCGTAAATATAATCTCAAAGAAGTTTATTACTTTTGGTTTATGAGCCATAAAATTCAGACGTACTAAAGTTTAGAAAAATAATCTATTATTGAAAAAGTTCATTTTTTTATAAACCAATTTAAAACAAAATTAGCTCTATAAATCATTTCAAAATTTGTTGATTTAATATTAATAGTATGCAATACAAATTTCAATTTAAGTAGCCTAAACTAAAATTTAGGAAACTAATCTATTATTGAATAAATTAATTTTTTATCTACCAATTTAAAACAAAAGTAGCTCTTTATATTATTTAAAAATTTGTTGATTTAATATTAATAGAATGCAATAAAAAACAAGAGAGAACGCTATAGTCGGGTTGGTGTCCCGACTATCTAATACCCGTCACTCAGCTAAAGGGAGTGCGAACGCTGTAGTCGGGTTGGTGTCCCGACTATATAATAATGGTAACTCAGCTAAAGGGAGTGCGAGGGAGATAAAACTTTGATCAGGCATAACTTTTTAACGAATGGTCCGATTTAAAAAATTTCTTCTACATTTCGATAGGTATTGATAAACACCACAAAACTGCATTCTTACTTTTCCGAAATATTGAAATTTTTAAAATCGTATATTAGCTATTGTGGGCGTTAGAGGGGGCGTGGCACCTTTTTGAAATAAACTTGCGCTGCGTAGGAACTCCTAGAATCTGCATGCAAAATGACAATCTTCTAGCTTTTATGGTTTCCGAGATCTCAGCGTTCATACAGACAGACAGACAGACAGACGGACAGACGGACAGACGGACAGACAGACATGGCTAGATCGACTCGGCTAGTGATCCTGATCAAGAATATATATACTTTATGGGGTCGGAAACGCTTCCTTTTAGCTGTTACATACTTTTGCACGAATACAATATACCCTTTTACTCTACGAGTAACGGGTATAATTAATTTAAGTAACCTAAAGTAAAGTTTGAGAAAATAATCTATTATTAAATCATATTAATTTTATTATAGACCAATTTAAAACAATATTATTATTTAAAAATGTGCTGATTTATCTAAACTAATATAATAGGAACAATACAAAATGGTCAGTAGCAAAGTTCCACCCAGAACGGATTGACATAAAAATCTAGAAAAATCAAGTTAATTCAGAAATAATTAGGAGCCGCGTGTGAGGTACAAATTAAAACAATAAACGACCCCAAAGTGCACCAAAATTCGAATTTCATAGAAGTTCCCCCAATCTCTTTACCTAGTAAACCTCTTTCCTAATCTCCTTTTTATACAACTCAACTTTAAGTGGCAGCTCGTAATTCAATAGCCTATGGCTTACAAAAAATGCTAATAAATGTGTAAACTTTATCTACCACCGATATTTACAATTCCCTGGTTTTCCTAAGGTAGCCACAAATGTGTAAGCCCTATCGGCCTCTTCAACATAAACAAAATCGTTGACTTTTACTCTGAATATTCAATGCTTCGGCTTTTCGTGGCTGCCAGGCAGCAGCTCTGGTTTTAATGCTGTATTTATACCCGTTACTTGTAGAGTAAAAGGGTATATTGTATTCGTGCAAAAGTATGTAACAGCTAGAAGGAAGCGTTTCCGACCCCATAAAGTATATATATTCTTGATCAGGGTCACTAGCCGAGTCGATCTAGCCATGTCTGTCTGTCCGTCTGTCCGTCTGTCCGTCTGTCTGTCCGTCTGTATGAACGCTGAGATCTCGGAAACTATAAAAGCTAGAGGTATGGTATTTGGCATGAAGATTCTTGGAGTTCCTACGCAGCGCAAGTTTGTTTCCAGAAGGTGCCACGCCCCCTCTAACGCCCACAATAGTTTATAAACGATTTTAAAAATTTAAATATTTCGGAAAAGTAAAAATGCAGTTTTGTTGTGCTTATCAATACCTATCGAAATGTAGAAGAAATTTTTTAAATCGGACCATTCGTTAAAAAGTTATAGCTGATTAAAGTTTATATCTCCATCTCCCTCGCACTCCCTTTAGCCGAGTGACGGGTATTAGATAGTCGGGACACCAACCCGACTATAGCGTTCTCTCTTGTTATACCCGTTACTCGTAGAGTAAAAGGGTATATTGTATTCGTGCAAAAGTATGTAACAGCTAGAAGGAAGCGTTTCCGACCCCATAAAGTATATATATTCTTGATCAGGGTCACTAGCCGAGTCGATCTAGCCATGTCTGTCTGTCCGTCTGTCCGTCTGTCCGTCTGTCTGTCCGTCTGTATGAACGCTGAGATCTCGGAAACTATAAAAGCTAGAGGTATGGTATTTGGTATGAAGATTCTTGGAGTTCCTACGCAGCGCAAGTTTGTTTCCAGAAGGTGCCACGCCCCCTCTAACGCCCACAATAGCTTATAACCAATTTTAAAAATTTAAATATTTCGGAAAAGTAAAAATGCAGTTTTGTTGTGCTTATCAATATCTATCGAAATGTAGAAGAAATTTTTTAAATCGAACCATTCGTTAAAAAGTTATAGCTGATCAAAGTTAATATCTCCATCTCCCTCGCACTCCCTTTAGCCGAGTGACGGGTATTAGATAGTCGGGACACCAACCCGACTATAGCGTTCTCTCTTGTTTTTTCTAATTTGCTTTTATTTATTTCAATTTATGCAAATTTTAAATCACTGAATATTTATTCGGTCTTGATAAAAAGCCATTAATTAAATGCCGCTGTTCGAGTGGCTCGATCTCGAGTTGTTTGAGTATATTTGAGTATGTTTGAGTTGTAAATAAATTGTGGTTAGAGGATTTTGTGATTGTTGTGACGTCCGATCCGTAATTGTTTACGCAATATTCGAAATAGGGTCCAAAGTTCAATTACAGGTGTGTGTTTTTGTCTATATATATATAGATTGTATTCTTCTTCGACTCTTTGGTTTACCTGATTGAATAAACAAAATCAATGTTTATTATTTCGGTACGCTTGCATATTCAGCTTTCATATTTGTTGCAGTGCTGCTCGTTCGAATTTCGGAACAATTCACAAAGCGCAGCTAATGAAATGAAAACTATTTATCACTTTTTCGGTTTTGTCTGGCCAATTGTTTTCCGAAATTTATACTCGTGCCCGCAATCCACAATGAAAATGTTTTGTTTTCGGTTTTTATGGCGCCTTTTCCACATATCTATATATACATATATAGTACGTAATACGTATGTGTTTTGTTCAACTCTTTTGTGGGCTTGGCTTTGGTTTGTTTACCAAATTACAGGGGGATTGAACAACAGTATATGAAATTCCTATATTTATAACAGTTTTTATGTCTCTATTAAAACTGCAAAACACTTGTCGTTACCGGCTAGATCGTGCCAAACTTTGGCTTCAGCTTTCGGGTCATAAAAAGTTTACTCCATGAATATACATTTATTTTTGGCGTTTTTGTTTATGCGTTTTATTAGCTAAGATTTGTTTGGTGCTGCCTGCATTTTATTGTCGTCTTTTTACGGCAGTGTTAATCAATTTAATTGAGTGTGGGATTTATGGATTCGAACAGAGTTTTATGGGGAATTTCGTATAACATTTTATCAGATTTGTCACAAGATATCAACAACATCTACAAGGTACTCAAAATCTTTTTTGGGGAAATAGGAGGCCCTGCTGTGCTTTAAAATTTAAATGTCTCAATTACCTTTAACTCTCTGCTTTTGGATCGTGTAAACGATTTATTATGTGATTTAATACTGTCGTCTAAGAAATTTATTGTTTCAAATGGTGCGACTTGCTCTTTGTGTGTGGGTTTTCCTAATAATTTCCAGCGGTCTTTTGTGTCAAATGCCCATAAACCATAAACCCCTCGGAGAATTCCCTTAATTGTTTGTGGCTGCACGATCAAGATAAGTTTCAGAGCTGCCTTAACTATTTGAGGAACTTTGGCATAATCAATTAGCATTAATATGCCTGCCATGTGACGTCTTCATTACACTCGAGTCAAAGACCAGTAGCTAATGGAGAACAAAAACACAAAAAACAAAAAACAGTGCATAAAAACAGCAGAGAAATAAGACGAAGGCAAACAAAAACCGCAAAACACATAAAGTCCAGACCAATTAAACTATCAGCCATCTGAAATATGTGCCGAAAGGAAGGGGAATAAAGAAATTCAAGCACCGCACATGCCGCAAAAAATCAAGAGCCGGTCATAACTCAAACCGCACATGTCATAAAGCTTGTCGATGGGTTAGGGGTACGGCAAATCCCGGGGGAAGTGTGTCAGGCGGCACTTTAATGTGGCCTCTCAAACTGAACTTCCAGATTCCCAAAAAACAAAAGGCAAAAGATCAGCAGGGCATTATTCACGCCTGTTTGAAGTTAATTCGTGCGCAAAAGATCAAAAAAATGGTCAGCTTGCAAATCAGATGCTCAGATATCGCTTCTCTTTCCACCCAAAAAAGATGGAAAAAGAGCTCTAAGGATGCAACGTCTCGTCGAGTATCGAAACCCCTGGACAAATTAGCCAACAACAAAGGCCCAAAATAAAACCCGTTGACTGGTTTAGCTTTTCTTTGTGATAAAAGTTTTTTGATAGCCCTGGTCGTTCCTCCTCTTTTTCTCCGCTGTGAAACAGGTTTTATTTTTGTCTCGGCAACTTATAATTTGGTGTACGTGCTTGAGTAAGGTGCTTATAAGGAAGATTTGGTTTCGGGAGTTTTTTGTCGAAGGAAATCTAAATTTCCGAAAAAAACACAAAATATACTTTACACACAAAAACAAACATGTTCCCGTAAAATCGATATGGCCATATCGTTTTTACATGAAATACTCTTTTCGACCAGGTCAAATTTACCTGGCCTCATATCAGATTAAAATTGATCTTAAATAATGTAAAATCGATCTACGTTTCATATCGATTTTTTTGGGTGTAATATAAAAAATATATTGATAAAGATTCAGTTTTTCCTCATATATTTCTTTCCCTAGCACATTATAAAGTAAAGGTTCTAAAAAAACCTTTTAAAGGGCATTAGGCAGTCATCATACATAAATGCATATTCTCTTGCGCCTTTTATTGAGTCTCTAAAGCAAGGTCTGATGTTTTGAAAGCGCTGTAAACTGATAGCCGTTTATGATCTTAAATGGCAGTGCAGGTAGATATCAAACCGCCTATGTATGTGGTTTTAAGAGCCCTAAGGGCAGTTCGTGAAAGCGGATCAAACGTTTGCATTCGACATTTGGCATCATATTTATAATTATTTGTAATGAACAATTTTAAATTTCCCATTTCCCTACATTCCATTCGTGTTGTGTGAAATCAGAAATAAATCGAAATTTATGATGCCCTAAACTCATTGCTCATTGATTTCGTTTGAATGGAATCGCCACGGCATAATTTTGCCGAATTTGTTTCCATCAGTGGTGGCAACAGATGTGCTCAGCGAGAAGAATTTCACAAAATTTCCATTCGTCTGCGTTTTTCCACTCTTGGGCATTTCGAAATCCATTTAGAATTATTCATTTATGTGCAAAATCATTGTGCCGCAGCAATTGGCAATTAGAAATTCAATTCAAACGTTTTGTAAAATGCAATTAGCGTTTTGTAATACTAATTGGAATCATTTCGCCGTTGCAACAGCATGTGCATTTAAGTCCTGGCTAATTGGATTATTTTGGGCTCAGCATTATGCAATGCGAATGATAGGGAGGCAAGGTGAATTATCATTTCGGTGCAGAAATGCCAGGCAACAATGAAATGTAAGTCGGATTTTGTTGGAGGCCCTCTAAAGGGTGTAGCAAAATTCTCTGGGCTAAATTATTCGACTAATGATGTAATGCTATTTGTAATTTTATAAGAGTTTCAATTTATGGTATAATATACATTAAATACTTATAAAATATATTATTATAATATTTTATTTTATTATTAATATTATTATAATATTTTTATAGACGATGGCCCTCGCAGCTAGTACTATAACCCATAATATTAGCAATTAGTTTTGTAATCTTTACCAACATCTCATTAATAAATAAATAAATTCTGATAAAATATTTATGATTTTAATATTTAAATACTGTTAAAGTTTACAGACATTTTTCACAACTTTATTGGGCTTAATAAAACATTAAAACTAACTTACTTTTCACTTTTTTTTCTGCACATTTGGCTTCTAACTTACAAATACAAATACCATGGCCAACAACAACAACAGCAGTAGGGGAAAAAAATGTGTGGAGCAGAAAAGAAAACGAGCAAATTTGTGTAATAAGCATCCAATTAAAACTTTTTCACACAATGCAACCCAACCCAAGCAACTAAAAAGTCTACGGACTAACAATGAATGCAGAGTGTCTAAAAGCGGGAAAAAAGAGGGGCAACTTTGCTCTCGACTGTCGCCTTATTTAACGAGCTGCAAAAATGTGAGTTGGCTGGAAAAGCCGGGCAAAACCGTTAGTATTTATTATACGAGGGGTGGGGTAGGTTGATGAGTGAGCGGTGGGGCATAAAGGATTTCCGCTTGGTTGACTGAAATATGAGCAGATTTTCGACAATACTACACTTTTCTAAGTACATCTATACACGGTCGCAGTGGAAAAAGAAAAACCAACAATTCATTATTCTGTGTGAAATGTGGCTTTATATTTCATTCTACACACTAAACTCAATCATCGTCGTCATCATCGCCATAATGACAGTGATAATTGCAATCATTGTTATTGTGTCTACCCCGTCTATGCATATGACATATATATATAGATCAAGTTGTGCGACAATGTGAGAGGCGTGTTTGGGTTTCGCAATTGCAGAATGTTTCGCTTTATGGTTTCTATCTATGTTTCTCCCCCGTTTTTTGTTTAACTTCTTCGTTTCGTTCTTTATGGGGGGTGTTTGTGAGCTGTGATAAAAATAATCCATTGGCAGACGTTGGATACAGAAGCCCAAAGATGAGAAACAATCTGAAGTTTTTGCACACTCTAAATGTTATGATGGTTGCTTCGTTTTCGTACACGGTAACATTCGGGGTATGATGGTTATGTATAAATCTATTCTATAGATTATAATATAAATATTTGGATTTGGATACAACACTATGAATATCACATTTTTATACCATTTTAACAACATTTATAACAGAGAAATGGCAAAAGAAAAAATTAAAAAAAAAATAAAATCGAATTTTGGGGCACTTTGGGGTCGTTTTTTTTTTTAATTTGTACCTCACACGCGGCTCCTAATTATTTCCGAACTAATTTAATTTTTCTAGATTTTTATGTCAATCCGTTCTGGGTGAAATTTGCTACTGACCATTTTTTATAGGTCCTATTATATTAGTTTAGATAACTTTATATCAATGACTATGGGGTACATCTTATACCAAGCTTTCGTCTAAACTTGCATTTTTTTTTGGTAACAATACAACACTTGAACATTGTTTTGCACTTGGCTAAGACGCCGTTTCTCTTTCTTTACGACTCCCCCTCAGCGGCACCCAATCCCCCACATCTTTGACATATTTTTCAGTTTGCTCACGTATTAATTGCTCAAGTGGAAGCGACAGGCAAAGTGAACACAAAAAAATGGTAGCAGTATAAAAAAAACAAGGAATTGGTATTGACCGAAACATGTTTTTGATGTTTTCCAGCACTTGAACTCAAGAAAAACATAGTATACACTCGTAAGTAATGTGGATATCCTTAATGGAGGTTTTTTCTTTATGATTTATGAAGGGTTTCTGTAGGTGATTAATTGGGTGTGCCGCGGGAATGGGCATAGCAAATTAGCTGAAATTAATGACAGTATTGTGTCTGAAGTGTTGGGGTAATTTAATTAGTCGTGGTGTTCCAGGGGGAGGGTCTCGAGATAAGAGGTTTAATTATGAAATTTAATTTAGGGCTTTCTTTTTTATAAATATTGTCCAATCATCCTATATTCATACTTCCATTGGATCCACTGCCAGCGTTTCGCTTTCCATATTCTTAAGCGACTTATTCCGCTTCAATCTTTAACATTCGTTTTCATTGGAATATCTTTCCTTATCCTCTTTGAATTTTCTTTTCGCACAAAATCTATTTTCAGACTGATAAATCAGATTAGCTTCTCCTTGGACCTCCCATACGGATTTGAGTGGGTTTCCATCACCATCGCCACCACCACACTCCATCTCATATCCATCTCACCCCGCTTTTTTTTACCGAATGCCCTCCCCTAAACTTACATTTCCAATGTGCGAGAGTTGTTTGTGATATGTTTGAGGGAACAGTAGTACTTATAAGAAACAAACTGATATTTATTAAGACTTCAAAATAATTAGGTTTGAAAAATCTAATTAATATAAATTTAATAAATATTGGTTAGGAAATATCTTTAGTCACTTAAAATTTCCGCTTAAAATTTTTAAGAATGGTTCTTAATTTATCAAAATAGTACTTGGTTTAAAAAAAATTTCCAAAAATAAACTTTATTTAACTTAACCACTTTATTAAACTTAATAAGGTAATTGCAGTTTCTTTATGGAATATTTTTTTAATCGAAATCCAATCCAGGAAGGCTTTACTGTATATCTCTTCTAGCGTATTCGATACTCCTTGCAATTTCCATCAATGCAGACATCCGAGACATGAACTGCATATCAAACACGCACAGGCTTCTAGACGTTTAGGTGTGTGTCTGAGGATGAGGATTTGTATATTTAAATCGGAGGCACTCCGTGAATGCCGATTGCATACTACTGGCCACTGAAAGTGCTTCACGGAAGTCGTAAATCGTCTCAAGAAATCGAGCTGACCGAGAGGACTTCTTCTTCTTCTTCGAGGGAGCGGTGCAAATGTCAATAGTACGAAGCTAAGGCTATTTATATGGAAATATCAAACGATTCTCTAGATAGATACGATACCCAAGCGCAAGTGTATTTATAGGCCCAACCCATTAATGGATCCCGAGAAACGGGCTTTCCCGTTCGGAAATCTGACTATCTGTTATGGTTCAATAGCATTTGCCACTCATCTTTTCATCTTGACCGACAGGCCATCAGCAGCTGCCGTCTGCCACTGCTTCAAACAATTCATCATCGCAACTTCAAAAAGTGCAGTCAACTTTCAACGCCCCATAACGAATGGGCCACTTAGACAGCTTCGATGCGATGTGCCACACACTCACCAGATTTTCCGAAGGGACTGCGACTGGGACTGGGGCAGCCGGAATTGTTAGAAAAATGTGTTTGCCTATTTAGCATAAGCCGCTCAAGTGGCCGAGAACAATACGAAAACAAAGAAGGTACTACAGAAAACCGAAAGAACCGACAGATTCAATCCAACTCATCGAATCTCCTCAAATTAAATTCCAAATGCAGCAAATTGAATTTCAGCTCCCACTCCTTTTGCCTCTCGAATTTGTTTCTTTTCATCTCCTTCGATGATGTTTGTGTTAAAGTAATACCCTAGCTTGTTTGTGATTATGTTGAACACATGTTGACAAAATCGGAGGCGAGGAGGGGGATGGGGACACCCAACCCAAAACCAAACATGGACCGCACATGAGAACAGAGAAATGCAATTGAGACCAAACGGAAGCAGCTTCTGTCCTTCGTTTTTGTCTTGCTTATTCTTTATTCTCTTATTTTTCCTTTTCAA
>JBAMCJ010004373.1:0-17397 GCA_037075205.1 Drosophila prostipennis
TAATTGCAGCCGCGAAATTTACAAATAGCTTTTAGTGTCGCTGCAAAATACAGAGCTCTCGCACACACACAAACTATCTGGATGTGAACACTTCATCAGGCACTGGGAGAAAAGATCTATATTGTTCAGTGAATTTCTTTTATTATTAATGAAAACTTTTATAAAGTTCATAAAATGATGCTCTAAGAATTGTAAGAATAAAACAGAATAATATAAAACCAGATATTCTTTACTAAGCAAAGGAAGTGCAAGGGTGATGGAGACAGGCATGCAGCTAAGCGACTGCTTGCACTGCTTGAATTGTTCGCAAAAATTTTCACCTTTATTTGCTTATAACTTTTTTTTCCGATTTGAAAAATTTTTTCTGCACTAAGACACAACAAAATTGCTTTCATAAATTTCTCTAAATCTTTTCTCTCTTCGAGTAACGAGTATAAATAGTGTACAAATGCATGGAATGGAATATAGTAAAGGGATTGTATTTCTATAAACAAGTTTTATAAGGGTTTTGGCCATATGACAATTTTATGATTTTAGTTAAGTCGAATTTTAAGTAATTGTAATACGGCTTATAACGAATTTTGCTTTCTAAATTTGTTTTGCTTAAACTAAAATATTTTAGTTCCTGACATTTTTGGCTTTCCTTTTTTCCGAGTGTACACACATGCAACTAATGTACTCAATGCATATCAGCAGCGGGACATTTCCGGGTGGCAATATCCCTAAACAAATGCACCGCGTTGGAGGCGAAAGGATAAGGAAGCGGGGTCTCCGGCGACTGGAGGAGCAATAACTTCGCCACTTTGGACACTCGGGAGAGCACGTCCAATGTGCCAGTGAGCCAGCGGGATAGAGTCCGGCGGAAAAATATTGTTAATGTAAAATGCGGGAGCTGCGAGCACGATGCGAGGATTCCGTCCGTGTCCATGTCCATGTCCATGTCCTTGGCCACTAATTAATGCGGCTTGTTTGGCTCGCTGGCCATGGCTGTTTTGGCAAGTCGAAGCCAAGCACTTGTAATCCTCGTCGGGAGAACCGACATTACCATCAGAAAGCCCAAGCCCAAAACCCTGAGCCCACCACCCCGAGAACCCCCAAAAAACCCAGCGCCCTGCTTAGCATTAGGCGTTGCCGGCTTCTGTCGAAAATTTTTGGCTGCATGGCCGTTGGCTGAAAGTTAATTTTTGCATTACCGCAGTGTGCTTTTTGTGCGATCTCAGTGCCGGGCTCTCGACCTTTTTCTGCCTTTGTTTAACTCGGCCCAGCTCCCGCCCACAGTGCGTATGCGTAATGACATATTTGGGGTTGTTCGAGAGTGGGCTTTTGGGATTGGTGTACAAGAGTCTTATGGCCGTACCCAGCATGTTCATGTTGCAACAGCATTCAACATGTCAGAGAGTCTGTGAAAAGTAAAGCTAGATGGGAGTTGAGCAAGTCGTGATAAAGGAGCCGTTTTTGTTGCTCCCAAGTGGTCTCATTTTTGAGCTTATGTTGAATTGCCATCTACTGATATATGTTGACTTTAATTTCTGTTTTGGGAATGAACCAAAAATGATTAAGCTTGAAATAGTTTAAGTTTTAAGTACTGCCTCTGGATGAAACTAATAATTAGAAAATATTTTTTTGGATTTTTTTTATTAGATTTAGCCAAAACCACTTGACAAATAATCTAAAAAACATTTTAATTTGTTCTTTCAACTACCCTTAATTATTTAACAAATATAACATTACACAACACTTTATTTTAAATTTCAGTAACATTAGAACTTATCTTAACCAACTACTAAGTGTAATCTATTGGTGGTTGAGTGAGTTGAGTTTTACAATAGGTTATAGGCTCAGTCTATTATATTAATTATAATAAAAGTTTCCAGGTTTGAACTTTAACCGATGTGGACATTTTTTTATGAGCCTAACGACATATGACAGTGAAGAAACTTTAATTTTCATTTTGTCGGCTTTACCATTGCATTAAATACTTTTTAAATCGTTCATTACAAAAGGAACAGTAAATTGAAATAAGTTATAGGAGGATCACTCCTTAATTGTGATCAATTTTTTTTTATATTTGGAGTATTGACAAATTTTGTTTGCATTCTAAAAGAATATGTCTTAGAACCCATAAACCATTTTAATGCAAAATCGCGATCCAAATAACCCAAAAACCTTCCCGCCAGACGGCAACATTTTTGCCATGCCAAAAACTTTTCTCATTACGAAATCGTTGCTACAAAAAGTAAACAACACAAAAATTCTTCCCCTTTTCCGAATGCAACAAGCAAACATTTTTTCGAACAAAAGTAAAACAATGCTCAATAGTTTGTCTACCCCATTCATTTGTACTTTGGCCAACTTTGGCAAACAATAAAAGTGCAAGCCAAATATTTGCCGTATGATAAAAGTTAAGGCGTCCTTGGATCGAGGAAAGTGCCATGCTAAAATGGGGATCCAGAAAAAAGTCGCCCACCGACGAATATCTTGTATCAAATTAGCTAAATTATAAATCGTTTTTCCTTCCAGCGCAGCAACTTTCGGGGTGAGGAAAAAAAGGAAAGTTGTGCCGACAGCAATTTCCGGTGCTCAGATGCCAGAACTGGAAGGAAGACATATGCAAAATGCTGGCAACACCTGTCAGCAGGAGCAGGATCCTGGGAAGCCACCTCCCATCCAAGGACGCAGGTACGTTTGCAATGGCAGAAGGGTGTCATCAGACAGTTGGCTCTAACTTTATTTTAGTGGCAACTTTTTGCTAATTATCAGCTGGCAAGTGTTGCACGTAACTGTGTTTTGTTGCGGGCACAAATTGGCTGAAATATTTGCATTTCCGTTACGTAATTAATAGTTGAACTCCGCCCTGGAAAGTTTATCGCCTGACATCACATAAGCTGCTATGTGCGTGTGCGAATTGTGAAAGTTTTCGGGTTTTTGTCTTCAATCCCCCAGTAACGAGCAGCGAGATTAATTAAAGGAGGCTCCATCCTTGACGAGTTTAAATTAACTTTGCTAATAATTCTCACAACTTTCATGTGACTCACTCAAGAATGGAAAAATGTAGGCAGCTCAAGAGTAATAGAGAGCATTTGCTCTTCTAATTAGAAGGCAAACTTAAGGACAAACAAAGGGAATCTCCTGGCATCCCACATGTCTGCAATTGCAATGTGTTAATGCAACAAATAAAACCAGCAAACGCCATGATTTCGATTATCTAGTAAACACATTAAATGGTGTGGCAGACAATGGCAGCAGGACACGAAGGACGAAGCCCAGACCCAAAACCGAAACAGAAACATCTCGAGGCAAGGAAAATAAAAGCAAAATAAACTTGGAACCTCTAAGAGTTTGGACCGTCAGTTACTCTGTTATTAGTTGTTATAAATATTGATAAGTAATTTCTGCAGTGTCCATAGTGTAACAAATATAGAGTCCTTAACGTTAGTTAGGCTACTTGAATATTCAAATTTGTAAAAGCCAAGTGTTAATAAGTATTTTCTATTAACTAAAGCAAACTAAATAAATTCAGAAATCCATGAAAGTCTTGAACGTACAAAAATCGGTGGGGCAAGATATTATCCTGGATTAATTTTTTTCCGCTCGTTAAATATATCTAAGCGGATTCAATATACCTTTGTCCGCAAAGAGTACCGGGTATAAAAAGGAACCCGAAGAACGGGGCTGAAAATCGCGTGCGCCAAAAAATATTTATTGGCCTCGAGCGCAGCCTTGGCAGCGTTAAAATAGAAATCGCAGTGCTCCAGCTGCAGATATGGCCACGGCTTTGGCCTCAGCTCCTTCTCCTCGAGGAGAGCCGAAAGAAATGGCGGAAATACAAAGTTGAGGTATCAGACCAGGAAGTGCATATCGCGTCAGGGAAATGCGCGAACACCAGCAACAACCGGGACAGCTAGAAATCGTAAATAAAATGCAATACAAATGCAGGAGTGCAAACAAACCGAAGCCGAAATGCTACCAAATCACTGACAGCAGCAACAGTAAAATTCGACTAAAATATATTGCAAATTTACCGAAAGAAAAATACAAATTAAATATATTGCTTGCGATTAAGTTTTAGATAAACAAAAATTTGTAAAAGGCTTTAAAAATAAATAATACTAATATCTAATAAATAGAAAATATCCAATATCGGCTAAAAGTAATCATTGTCTTAAATTTAAAAATACGTGATGTTTTCAATTCAAGCTGCACATTATAAAAATAAATGTAATATCTTTCTGCTATCGCGGAAGTTCGAAATAATTCCCCTAGCGTTATTCCTTAGTGAATATACGCTGTAGTCATGTATAAAATACGCATTGCGACTGGCAAATAAAATTGCTGAGGAAAAATCAAATGGCAGCCGACATTTGCCGTGTGGACAACCGCGTGTGTGTTTGCCCTGATATACCACAAACTGAAACAGAGTCGGTGAGATTGGGACGGGGTGCAACTTTATTTTTCGGCTCTTGGGAAATTGGAAAATTGCAAATCACGTAGTGCAAAGAAATAGAAATTCGCGTTTTGTGCTCCCTCCCTTTTTTCGGAAGAATAAATCTCTAAGCCAAATAAAAAATGCATTTTTATTGCCGACCGCCTTTGTGTGGCATATAAAAAGTTCCAATTGGCAAACTTAACACGGCGATGTTTACCATATTCGGAGGCCGCCCTTTTTGCTCATTTGGTAAGCAATAAAAAACTTGTTGCCAGGCAAAGAGTGTTTACCTTTCTCAGCTTCCCCGCAAAACAACCCTTTTCATGGCTTTCTTACTTTGTTTCTGCCCTAGTCAGTTTGTTTTTAGCTAAGGGCTGGGGGTAAATTTAAATTTTCCAAGTCAAAATACTTTTGACACGGCCACAACACGCCCGTTGGCTCGCATTATTGCACGCCTTGCATGTGTCAACAGTGGGAGTCCAAAAGTATGCACTGTTTGTTTAGGTGCCACGGCAAACATTTTTCCCACCTTCGATACCCTTTGAAAGGGTAACATAACAACACACCTGTTCTCGCCTTGCTTCATGTTTGCCCTGAGGCTTGCATTTCCTAGATGTCGAGTTCTGCTTCCAAAATTAGAATTGGAATAATTTAACCAACCCATGTTTTCAGTACACGAAATTATGCAGCAGGTATTTTACGCATCTCAAGTTTAGATTTTGTTTGATTTATTTATTTGTTGTTTCAACAAAAAAACAAATACTTAAAAAATCAAAACATCATTGGCTTCCATTCACGAACAATAATATAATATTTATTATAATAATGATTATAATCAGAACAGAACAGGTTAACCAAATATATTTAAATAGTTAAATTTATTCATTTATATCAAACTAGAAGGGTATTTGTAATTCATTTATGTTTCATAATGTTCTCTTCTTTTCGCTATTTTCCATTTCCCTGGATAAAGTTTACGGGTATAGAAAACTAAATTTGGGATAGTCTGTTGTGGGCGTGTTAAGGGTTTGTCGGAGGATTTAGTTGCTCAACCAAGTACAAGCAATAAAGGGTTGTGTTTTATGACATTTTTAGATGACGGAATAGTGAGGGAAAAGTCGCTATCCAAAGTTAAGAATAATATTTTGCATTTTCTGTATTTAAATTTTTAACTGTTTTCTTGAAAATACAACATTAAATAGATAAATTAGAAGAGTAATATAAGTTCTTCAAAATAATCCTTGTCTAAGTTAAACTAAGTAATACAATTCAATCTATCACATTTAATTAATTTAAAAAATAAATTTATTTATTATAATAATTATAATTATCAATGGTTTTATAAACATATGTAATACTTTTTAATTCAAGACCAAATTCTCTTCATGTGTAAAAATGTTATCAATGAAGGTTTAAAATGGCAATTCCATTTACAACTTTTTTAATTATATTCGATTGTTTAAAATCAGTGAATTAAAAACTAATTTTCTTTTTTTTCAGTTCAATAAGCCTGCACAAATTTTTAGTTAGTTTCTAATAATGAACGGAATTTCAATTTTTGCCATTTTCCGCAGTATATTGGCAATCAAATTAATTAATGTGTCAATGGAAAAAGTCACCAACGCGTTTTGTACTATTTTATTAAATTAGCACCGACTCAATGTGCAATGAAATTAATTATCTGCATTCGGTTAAATGCCGCGTGCCTTAGTACAGTAAAATGGTGGTTGATGGCGCTTAAAAAATACAAATAAACTAGCAAAATTGTGCCAGATTAGCTATGGCTTTTGCAAAATGAAAACTGACACTTTGTCTCTTTTAATTCGTATTAGTGCATTCAACATTTAAAATCAAATTAGTGGCGAATTATTTGGTTCACTTTTGTTCGGTAAGTTGACATACACCCCATATACGCTTTTAAAAGCCACGATGCATGATAAAAATATAATTTATAAAAAAGGGGTCAACCAATGGAACCCAATGATGACAGGTGTGCAAATTAATACAATTTAATGTGACTGGCAACCACAAGCGAATCTAAAATAAATTATGTATTATTAAAAAGTACAAGGATTACATTTAAATACAGCAATAAATTAAATATAATGACTTATATTCTTTCATTGCTATGAAAACAATGCGTCGTCGAATTTGTATGTTTTTATTCTTCTACCGACACATTTAATACATTTCCAAAATATTAGTGACAGAGGATTTAGCAAGTATTTGGATTAGATTTATCTATTATTCTGACTTATTCTGACCGCTATAACTCCGGTAAAACCTAAAATTTCGCAAAACCGTTCAAATGAAGTTCTTATATTGTCGTTGTGAACAGGAAAAGCCAACAAGTTTGATGAAAATCGGACCTTCGGTTCAGGGGTGGCCCACTTGGCAGATTTTGACTCTAAGCAAATAATAAAAATGAATAAGAAACTGCAAGTACGTTAAAGAGTATATAAGGTGTTTTTATACCCGTTACTCGTAGAGTAAAAGGGTATATTGTATTCGTGCAAAAGTATGTAACAGCTAGAAGGAAGCGTTTCCGACCCCATAAAGTATATATATTCTTGATCAGGATCACTAGCCGAGTCGATCTAGCCATGTCTGTCTGTCCGTCTGTCCGTCTCTCCGTCTGTCCGTCTGTCCGTCCGTATGAACGCTGAGACTATAAAAGCTAGAGGATTGGTATTTGGCAGCGCAAGTTTATTTCAAGAAGGTGCCACTCCCCCTCTAACGCCCACAATACTTAATACACGATTTTAAAAATTTCAATATTTCGAAAAAGGGAAAATGCAGTTTTGTTGTGCTTATCAATACCTATCGAAATGTAGAAATGTCCGATTTTTTAAATCGGGCCATTCATTAAAAAGTTATGGCTCATCAAAGTTTATATATCCATCTCCCTCGCACTCCCTTTAGCCGAGTGACGGGTATTAGATAGTCGGGACACCAACCCGACTATAGCGTTTTCTCTTGTTTAAGTATGGATACATACATTGCATTGTTAATTGTGCTGGTTCTTTTTATCGTTCAAAGGATCCTAGTCCCTGTTTAAGAACTCCCATTCTGCCACTGAGCTCCGAAACATTCCTTTTCGGTGTTTTGCATATTTCGGGCACGTTCTGCATTGCGTTTGTGTAATGCCAAGTCATAATTTCCTTATATTACTGTCCTTGGCCCCTTTTGCCATTTTTTTGTTACCCTGGCAGTGCAACATTTGCTTTGTGCAACATTTTAATTACGCATTCAGTTGGCGCAGACTCGCAAGAATTATGGCGCAGGGGGGTTAAATGGGGCGACGGGTGGCCGAGTGGCGAGGGGAGTGGCAGGATGCTTACTGCCGCCGGCAGGAGTCAGCTGTTGTAGCCACGCCCCCGCCCCCGCCCCCACTTTGTTTAACATTTCGCGCTATTTATGCATAATTTAACCATTTTATTTTATTATTTGCGCCCCACTTCTTGTTCTTGCTCTTGTTGCAAATAAATGGCAGCAAATATGCAAAAATAATGTACAGGGCCAAAAACAGTGTTGCAATGCCGTAACTTTCGAGTGCTAAGAAGTAGAGGCGGCAAAAGGGTTTTCAGCCAACAGCTTGAGTAAATGTTTGATCGGGCTGGCCTACACTCAAAAAATTATTTTTTCTTAAATATAGAAAAATACAAATTTTCTGTGCTTTAGAAAAAATTTTCTATAAAGAGAAAAAAATTTCTAAACTTCAGAAAATTTCTCTGTTAAACGATATTTTTTAGAAATTTTTTTCTCAATATGAGAAAAATCCTTTTTTTTCTAAATTATAAGGTGTTTTTTCTAATCTGCCTTTCTATATTTGAGGGTTAAAATCGCCATTGCTTTTAGAAAAAAAAAGACTAAACATTTCTAAAAATAAAAAAAAATCGCCATTCAAATTAGAAAAAATTCTTATATAATAGAAATATTGTTTTTCTAAAAAACAGAAAAAATGTTTAAAATTTTTCTAACATTCAGAAAAAATCGCCTTTAATCGAAGAAAATTTGGTAGCCTAGGGGTCTAACGCGTGCGTGCATGAATATGTTATACATGCTAATCGCCGCAAGTGTGAGTTCAATCCCACGTCGAGACGAAAAATGCATGGCGTCTTTTTATTTTTTTTTTTTAATCTTTAATATTTACATATTAATAAAAAAAAATGTGTTGAATTTGTTTTTAATTTTTTGAATAGTTATATTTTGTTAAAAATGATTTTTATGTTTTTCAAATTTGAAACATTCAAATACTGTTACTATTGAACCATAGTAAAATATATTCGCGTATAAATATTTAAATGAATCAATAAATATTTACGAACAAAATTAAATAAACAAAAAGAATAACTAGAAGCGAGCCAGATCGATTTGACTAAAAATAAGAGAACAAAATGTGAATAGACTTTGGACAGCGCCTCACGCGATGCATCCGTGGCGCAGCGGTTAGAGTGCTTGACTGCAAACTCCGAGGGAAGCGGTTCGATTCCCGCGTGGGGCGACCCGAGATGTTTTTCTCAAAAGTGTAAGTTGTTGGGTTTTTATATTTATAATTTGTAATTTGTATACTCATTTCAGTTATAATTACAGGTCCGATTTGAAACATAAAGTGCATGTACATAATAAACATATACATCACCTACACCACGTGCACAATATAAGGAAATTAAAATAAGATGACAAACAAGAACGGAGAACAACAACACAAGGGGGGCGTGGCGTCACAGAAACAACCGGCATAATTCCGATTACCACCAAAGCATCATTTTTGTATTTTCTGGATTTGAGAAATTTTTTCTTGTATTTAGAAAAAAATTTTTCTATATTAAAAAAAAACAGTATTTCTATTTCTTAGAAAACCTTTATTTCTAAATTGTAAGACATAACTTTTTTACTTTCTAGTAAAAAATTTCTAAATTGCAGTTTTTTTTTTTGTTTTTTAGAAAAAAACGCCATTGATTTTAAAAACCTACTTTCTTTAATATAGACAAAATCGCCAGTGACGCAAATCCATAGGCGATTTTCTAAAACCAAAGGCGATTTTAGGCGTTTTTTTTTTTGAGTGTAGCCAAAAAGTTTTATGGGACCCGAACTGCGCATAAAATCTTGGCAATTCCCAAATTCATCATAAAACGTAGTTAGGCCTGCCCCGCGGGTCGGTTCTGTTTTCCGCAAAACATTTTAAGTTTAATGGCAATTAACCTCGGCTCGGCGAAATTAAAATCATGAGCCCGGCATAACCCGCGTATGTGGCTCTACATAAATCTTCCTCCCAAGTCGAAGAAGGGTTGCCAGCGAGCGGAGTCCAAAGGAAGGCAGACATGACACGTATTTATAGCGCGCCAACGACCTCACTCGGGCCACATTGCTAATACGCCATGTTGGCTGCTGCTCAGTTTTCTGCCCCGCCATTGTTTTATGTGTGCTTGTGCGCATACCCGCACACACTCGCGCAGCGCACTCACACACACTCACCTACTTTGAGTGCAAGTCAAGTTGGAGCTGGCCTTGCATCCTTCAGCACACAGAGAGAAAAAATGTGTAGCGATCGGAGATAGATTCTACAGCTGAAAGTCTGTAAGTATTGCAGAACAATCTTTACTTCCTAAAATTTTATTTCTTCAATTATTAGATGATTATCCAAATAACGCATTTAATTGTCTAATATAAATTTTATTTTATATTCTTCATACATTTTATTTATTTTATTAATTAGTTTTTATTCATAAAGAGTTTTTATTAATTTCAGTATTTAGTTTTCCCTGGTAAAGAGCATTTACTTATACATTTCTAACTTGAACCACAAAGAATAACAATAATACTAAAGCTACAAAAGTAAATGTAAATTGCTTGAATTTTTCTTTACCTAAAGTTTAATAGTTTAAGTACAAGTTAATACTAAATTAATGACAAGCCTGCTTAAATTTTTCCTCTGTGCACATCCTCAAGACTCTACATTTGTATTAGCTGATTGTGTGGGGCAATGCAGCTGAAACAGAGGCAATTGCCGCGTACAAGCTCGTAAATTGAATAAAAGTTCAAATGTTGGCAATTAATAAACCGAAAAAGTTAATGCCAAGTTCTCACTTCCCCCGGCAAGTTGCAACCACAAGGAAGTGCGGTTTGGCAAGAGCCACGAAATTACTTGGTTTATCCAGGCTAGATTGGAGTCTTGAAATATTTGGTAACTGGCTTGCTAGAACATCTTTGAAATTCATAGAAATTTTGTTTTTTTTTTGAAGATCAAACTCACACTTATTTTGACCAGTTCAAGGTAGAATTTCTCTCGCTTTTATCTGTCCCAACTTTTTCCTAATAATCGAAGCTTCTTGTATTGCTAGCAATACATTGTTTTTTCCCTCTCGATTTCGAACCCACAATCGTATACATAAGACTAAGCTTTCCCCGATGTATATGGAGCCATTCGCTGGTTGAGAGGCAATTCGTTTTGTTAAAATTGTCTGTATCTAGCTGGCTTTTACCTCTTGCTTTTAGCCCTCTGCCGAGATTGTGGCACACGCTAATTGCTCGAATCGCTTGCAGCCTCTTACCATTAAAGCTCCCCTCGCAGCCCCTCTCCAAAACAGCCCCCTCTTCTGCCATCCATTTTGCCCTAATGCGTTGCCATTGTAATGAAGTCGAGCAGCATTTCGAAATCGCTGCACTGGGGGCTCTGAAAACAATGCCGGGCTCTGGTTTTTGTTTTTATTTCGCAAAATAGGTATTGCACATTTGCTGCAGTTAACACTTGTTGTGTATGCTCCAACCTATTTTCAGTTCTAACTGCTGTTTTTGTAATTTAATTGCTGTTCAAGTTCCCACAGCCTGTGACCCTTTCGGTTATGTTTTAATTGTTGTTTCTCAGTTCAAATTCGGCATAATTTTTCGAGGTATCTACACGAAGAGAAAACTTAGGAATCCCTATAGGTTTTATAAAATCAATTTACCAGACGTTAAAGTAAAAACTGTAGTTTTTTTATAAGCTTTTCATACTTCTATTATTTTTTCAATTTAAACTATTTCTTTATAACATTTTGTATATTTTTTGCCTTTGAATTCTTACTAAGCTTGTAATATCTGACTTTTCTCTGTAATCGCGGCTTCGGTGGAAAATGGAAATCCATTATTCACCAAATTACTAAGTGAACCGGCTGTTATAAACAAACAATTTCTTTTTGCACCTGTTTCATCATAATCTTGATAGCTACGCAAATTGTTTGCCGCAAACTTTAAATTGTTTTTGTTGTGCACCGATGATTTGTTTGCCCAAAGCAAACACATCCTAAATGGCCAACGCAGCCCGGCTTGTTAATGTTTTTTATAATGATTTTCGCTGTGCAGGCCAGGATTTTAATTATTTAAGGCCTAAAACGCTGCGTATGCGCGTTATTTAATAAATGACAGCTATTTGCAGGAGGTTCTGGAATTATTGCGCCCATGGAGGGACAATTTCCCATAGCTTTCTTCTCCGCACGTTTTTAATTCCCCCGACAGCCGTCGCCCGACTCCTGTTGATATTTGTTTGTCTTTCAGAGCCAGGCAAACAAGGCAAAGGCAACGGCAGCGGCAAAGGCAAATCTAATTTCTAACACAGAACGGAACGGAACAGAACAGATTACGCAACAAAAAACGGCCAGATCTGGGAGTCTAAAAAGAATTCTCCTTTATTTTGGCGAGGCAGAGGAAAAATCAAGAGACGCCTGACAGCCGAGCCCCCCAAAAAGCGTATGCAGTGCATGTGTGTGGCATAAATCAAAGCTAGACAATTTTGGCTTGGGAAAACATGAGCAGCGAAAAATAAGAAAAACAACCAAAGGGGAGGAAATCAAAAGTAAGTGACAAGCAGACAGGCAGACGCACAGAAAACACATGTGCACCGCAAACAAACAGGATGTCGGGGGCATGGGGCATTGAAATTGAGGCAGGGGTCCGGGGGTTTTGGCATGACAAGTTGCTCTTTGAATATTTAGAACGCTCCTTGCTGCAGGACCGTTTAAGTACTTTAATTGTTTCTTGCCAAGTTGTTAACAACACGGAATTGGCAAGGAGGGCTGATGTGCGGCCAAGCCAACAAATAGGGGACAATTTGGGTGAAGTTCCGCAGAGTCCCCATAAATAATTCCCCTGGATAACATTTATTTATCACTTTATCTCGCCGAGAGAGTTTTATATTGCTGGTTCTGAAGTTTAAATGTAAATAAATAAGATAGTATTACCCAAAATAGGTGAATAAATATTTCACTAAGTGGTAAAAGTGAGAAAAATAAATTTAATAATTATTATTGCATTATTAATTAAATTTTTATAAAATACTTAAAGTTCTTGTTTTATATTCCCTGAATGCAACTAAGCACATTTCCTCTAAAGTGCAAATTTTAATTTAAAACGCTTCTGACATTAATCAATCCCTGTATCTCATCAAACTTATTTTTTCAAGGGATAACGAATGGAATAACGCAATTGTAACATGCTCCGCTCTATGCTTAAACTGTTTCCAATTATTTTTCCTTCATCCGGTGCCACAACATACACAGCTCTTATCGGGACTCAATAAATTGCTGTCTCGACACGAAATGCACACCTGTGTTCTTCGGCGAGAACGCAGGATCAGTTAGCTGTCAGCCAGCTGCGAGTTGCTTAACCTCTCCGCCAGCCAGCCCCCAGTTGTATTATTTTCAGGACCATAGCTTGGCTTTTTTAATCACTCCTCTGGAACCCTCGGAAACCCCCGGAAACCCCCGGAAACCCCGACGCGGCCAGACAGTTGGGTATACAAAATATGTCAACAGAGGCGACAGCCGGCAAAAAGAAGGCGAAACTACGGCCACTGTTTGCTTAGACCTTTAGACACTGGCCAGACAATGGCCGGCCATGTCAGCGGCATTTCTGTCTGCCCGTCTGCCTGTCACGGGAATAGCACTCCGGTCTGCTGCGATTTGCCGGAATATTCCTATGAATAAACGGATAAACCGCACTGACATCCCGCCAGGACATTGAATGGATTTCAATGAATCGAACAGCAATTATGTACGGACTTGTGAGTGGTCAACAATTGCATTACGCAGTGGTTAACTTTGAAAGCAAACCATTTTATGCAGATTGCTACGAAAATAATTGAAGATGAAGTGGAGATTATGTGATACGACTGCACTGAGCGAGAGTGCGGAATGCAAAGTAAATTCCACTCCTAATATTATTGATACATTTTTGCCTTTTATTTTAATTTATTCGATTATAGCCACGGACTGAAAGCAACGTTTATTTAAATTATAACAATGAGTCTGATTTAAATATGTATAATTATTTTTACTATATTATAATTGTGTTAACCAAAAGGTAATGTAATTTAGGTCTATAATACAGATCACCATAAATAACAGATCAAATATACGTTACCTAATATAATAGATTTTTTCTTCTGATTTTAATACACAAACTTTCTTATCGTTTTCAGGGCAAAACCTGAAGCTCACTTTTCGCCGAGTGTGCGAAAACATTCATCGAACCCCATTGACTCTTTTGGGGTCTTTGTGATGAAGTATGTGGATAGAAAACCGCACAGACCGCAAGGGATTACTACATCAGAAGAAACCGCAAAAGGGGTTAATGCACTCTTTGCACATGGGACACAACAAGCCAATTGGGTTTAGTGAGCATTCAAAGGTTGCCAAGGTCCTGTCACATGTTCGCCATTTAATATTTATTAATGGTCGGGAGTGAAAACAAAAATGGGAAAACCAAACCAAAATTGAATGCATCAGCGAGCCAGTTAATATTAAATTGCCGCATCGATAAGCACAACAACAAAGAGATAAATTTGATTGAGCATCGATGTACAGCCAGTGCGGAAAAAACTATGCAGAGCTGGGGCCTGGGGTTTCCATTCCGTCCAAACATCAAACGCTTCATAAACGCGCCATAACCGGCATAACCCAAAAAAGCAGAAGGAAAAACTTATGGCTCCCCGGGGAGACACTTGAGTGACTACAAGAACAACAAGAACAAGAAAAACAACGTGGCGTAGGAAACCGAAACTATTTCTTTGCGCAGCGTTGTGGAAAATTAAAAACGCCCAGGCCTAAGACTTAAGCAACCTCCTGCTGATGCTGCTGCATCTTCTGCTTATTAATAACTGCGGTGGAGGCAGAACTTAGTTATTAGACTCAACATACTCGAGATCTGGGTTATACCACCCATATCCACTATCCCATATCCCATATCCCATTACCCATTTCCCGGATAGGGGCCGTTGAACCGCTCTCTCTCGTCTGGTATTGCAATAATCAGTGGTATTCCGCGGCTACTCATCCTCAACCCTCTCCACTTGCCTCTAATCAGCACTCACATTACGCATACGCCCGGTTGTCATAATTTCGCATTATTGATTTATTAGGTCGCAATGTTTGCATAGCCGAATGTGAATGACAGGGCGATAAGCGGACTGTTTTTGGCCTGGTTTTTTGCATTAGCATAAATTACATGCCGATTGACAACGATGTGTCTGTATATTGCAGCAATTGGTGTTTTCAATTTAGCTTAGCTTGGCTAGAGCTGAAAATATTGCATTCCAACTTTATTTGAGATAAAGTATTAATTTGTAGTAATTGCAACTTCATTAAATATTAAATGTGAGATAAAATTAAAACAAAATTAATATTTCCTGTTTAAGTTTTACATTTAAAAAAGCGCATTCCAATTTCATTTTCTATACTTCATAAAAAAATATTTTATTATTATTTTGTAAAACATTATTGTTAAAAAGCTTTTCTCAAGCTGCTTAAAAACAATTCCATTCCCTTATAAGGACAAAACATTTTCTTTTATTACCTATAAACAAGGTTTATTTTGTCTAACCCAACAGATTTCGTACATCATTATTAATATTTTCCGCCCTTCAATTAAGCTACTCAGCGCTGGAAAAGTTATTCCCCAATTAGAGTCAAAATGGCCATTATTCCGAGCAGCCAAGGCCTCAGCCTTGCGAGCGTTGATTAAAGTCGCAACCAAGGTAAAGTGGCACAAGAATGCAATTGTACTTAAAAGCGCAGCCAGAGCAGTGAGTGAAAATGGCGGATAATAAAGATGGGGTTGGGAAATGGCGGCGCGTGGAAAGCGGGGCGGTGGTGAAAGAGTCGGAAAAGCCGCTGCGAACATCATTTATAAAAATGGCTCGGCATTTTGTGGGTGGTGAGGGGGGCACAGCGCGAATCCAAAACGCATTCAGGCAAACAATTGCAATTGTAATTGAGCCGAGACTCCTCGAATCACTGTCTGAGTGTGGGTGTATGGGTGTGTATCTGTGTGCGGCCGGGTGGCTGTGTGTGTGTGCGTGGGCCGAGTCTGTTTGCATTGTTATTTCTACATCGGTGGGTCGGTCGGTCGTTTGTTCGGTCGCTTAGTGGCAATAAAAAGTATGCGCGTTCCATGGGGAAATTATGAAAGCGGATTCCTTTTGTTTAGAATCGTTTCTAGATTGCATGCAGCCAAGCGGTACGCGCGTGTGTGTGTGTGTGTGTGGGAGCGGGATACGCCAGATATTCGCCATTCCCGCTTATTGCTAATGCCCCTGTTGCTGCGGCCCCGTCGATACTCGCATCCAACCCAACGCCTCGTAACATTTGAGCCTGTTAAGTCTAATGCTGATTGCAGCATCAGATATTTATTAGTTTCCAGGCCGACTTTTAAATGGGTAAGGGTGAGCAAATGCACGGTTTCAGTGGCAAGCCTATTAGTTTATTGGCTTTAGCTTTATTAATTTTTGTTGGATTTCATTAAAGGGGTATTTTAAAATTTTTAAGAAATAATTTTTTAATAAAATAAAATAATCGTTTTAAGCTGAAGGAATAACAAAAATTAGAAATGTACAAAAATATCTGTTTTTAAACTCGTTAATTTTGTTTCGAACTAGGAAAAATATATATTAAAAACAAACATAATACGCCAATAACTTAAGCCTTATGGGTCATTCCACGTGAAACGTGACAGGCCAATTTATGTCAAATTTTAGAATCAAGCGAAACTTTTTTTTTCGATAGAGGATTGAAATATAAGGATCGGTTTTTTTTTTTTTTTTAACTCTTACCGTTTATTTTTAAAAAATATTTTTTTAATTAAGCTCCGATTTTTAAGATATTCAGCACTTGAGACTCGTTTAAGTTATTTTAATATTCCAATGCCACTTTGTGGCATATCATAATATCTTTCAGAAAAATATTTTTAAAAATTTTTAAATTTAAAATTAAGTATTTTTTAAGAAAATTTAAAATTAGAAAACTTCTGTACGTTGGAATACATGCGGTTTCCGAATAAAAAAATTACCCCCATATTGCTTCATCAATTCTTCACAAAGTGGTAAAGTCAAAAATTTTGTAATCGCAAGACGTACTAGTAAAGACAGCGATTTTAGCTTAGCGACTTTGCATCAAGCAACTACAGCGCAACGTGTAAGAAAGGGAAAGCACTATTCCTGCTCTGCCGCGCTCGTATTGCTGTTCTCTTCTCACACGTTGCGCTGTTGTTGCTTGATGCAAAGTCGCTAAACTAAAATCGCTGTCTTTACTAGTACGTCTTGCGATTACAAAAATTTTATTTTACCACTTTGTGAAGAATTGATGAAGCAATATGGGGGTAATTTTTTTATTCGGAAACCGCGTTGTATTCCGGCGTACAGAAGTTTTCTAATTTTAAATTTTCTTAAAAAATACTTAATTTTAAATTTAAAATTTTTAAAAATATTTTTCTGAAAGATATTATGATATCCCACAAAGTGGCATTGGAATTATTAAAATAACTTAAACGAGTCTCAAGTGCTGAATATCTTAAAAATCGGAGCTTAATTAAAAAAATATTTTTTAAAATAAAAGGTAAGATTTAAAAAAAAAAAACCGATCCTTATATTTCAATCCTCTATCGAAAAAAAAAGTTGCGCTTGATTCTGAGATTTGACCCAAATTGGCCTGTCACGTTTC
>JBAMCJ010004385.1:0-37901 GCA_037075205.1 Drosophila prostipennis
TGGCCAGCGATGACTAGAACCGCATCGTCAGAGATGGTTCTAAAGGAGCACGATATTCTGATAGCGCACAGACGATATGTCGAGTTGACCTCTCGCATATAGCTATCCTTAGCCGTGGCCTCCGCCCACACCGGTGCCGCGTATTGTGGTCCCACCGACCAGGATCTCCGCCGTCTCCACACCTTTCCTGCTCGTGATTAGGACAGCCTCTGTTTTCTGTGCTGCCAGTTCCAAGCCCGCCACAGAAAGCCACGCCTCCACCGCTTTGATCGCCCTGTTGGCAGTCGCGACTATAGTTGGCACATGCTTGGAAACCACTACCAGCGCCACGTCATCGGCGAAGCCGACTATGCTGGTGTTGCTTGGCATTGGGAGCTTTAGGACACCGTCGTACATAGTGTTCCACAGCAAAGGCCCGAGCACCGAACCCTGTGGAACTCCGGCAGTGACCTCGTAGATCCTTGGTCCGGATGAGGTGTCGACGGACAGCTGCCTTTTGCTGAGGTAGCTGTGGACTACGTTCAGCAAGTACCCGGGGATGTTGAAGGACCTTAGTGACTCCAGCGTCCTTCCCCAATCCGCCGTGTTGAACGCATTCCGGATGTCGAGGGTCACTAAAAGGCAATACTCCCTCGTCCCTCCCTTCCATCTTGCGCCTGCGATGGCTTCAGCCGCAATCCTGGTTACTTTCCCGATCGCATCCAGGGTTGATCTTCCCTTTCGGAACCCATATTGGTTGGGAGAAAGTCCTCCTGCGCTCTCAAGGGCGGCGTTCAGCCTTGCTGCTATGACCCTCTCGAAGACCTTCCCGATGGTGTCCAATAGACAGATGGACCTGTACGGCGAGGGTTCTCCCGCTGGCTTGCCCGGCTTCGAGAGTAGCAGAAGTTTTTGGCGCTTCCACCGGTCGGGAAAGGTCCCTTCCACTAGGCACTTGTTGAACAAATCTGCTACCGCCTTCGTGTGGAGAGAGAGCAGGGCCTTGACTGCTCCATTCGGGACTGAATCCGGTCCAGGTGCCTTTTTATTGGGTAGGACCCTAGCAGTCGCCAGGAGTTCAGCCTCCGTGACAGGACATATGGAGTCACTGATTCCACTAGTGCAGCGGGGAATGGAGTGCCTACGTCCCGCTGGAAAAAGCGCTTGTACGATGGCTTCTAGGGCCGACGGGTCTGATGGCGATCTATTGCCAGCACTCATACGCTTCACAACCATCTTGTACGCTCTTCCCCAAGGGTCGTTCTCGAGTTCGTCGCAGAGCTTCCAGTAGCATTTTCTCTTGCTGTCCCTGATCGATAGCTTAAGTGCCTTCTTCGCAGCCTTGTACGTTACGTTGAGGGATTCCAGGTTCGGTGTGCCCCTGGCACGCTGGACCAACCTTCATGCCCGATGGCAGGTCCTCCGCAGTCTCGCGATTTCCTCCGTCCACCAGTACACAGGCGAATGGTCCTTGCGGAATGTCATTCGCTGGTCCATGCTTTGATCGCATGCTTCCTCTAGACGAGCTGCCAGCTTGTTTGCTGCATTGTCTGCAGTGTCCCCATCGGAGACCGACAAGCCTTCCAGCGCTCTGGCAAAGGCTTGGGTCCTGAACGTGTCCTGTCGATAGGCCTTCCTGTGTACAGCCGGCGGCAGTCTGTTGCTCGCTGTGACGCCAATGGTAAGAAGTATGGCTTCGTGATCACTGGGTGAGTACACATCGCCGATCCTCCAGGATGTTCGGCTGGCTACGGAGCTGCTCACGAACGTGAGATCAATTATGGATCCACCGCTGGCTCTGCTAAAGGTTTGCTGGGAGCCCTCGTTGAGCAGGACAACATCAAGCGAGGACACGGTGTCTGTGACAGCGCGTCCCCTGGCGTTTGTAGATGGGCAACCCCACTCCTCGGCCCAGGCAATAAAGATCCCTCCAACCACCACTTTGGTTTTCCCTCGGAGGTCGCTGCAGAGGTCGTCCATGATCCGTTCGAAGTCCTTCACGGATACGCTTGGTGCTAGGTAGCAGCTGTACACCCAGAAGTCTCCAATTTTTGCTCGGACGAACCCATCGCCCGCCCTGATGTTGGTCATCTCGAGCCCGTCTCCGCCGCAAAGCCATAGGGCCATTTATATCAGCGGCCCATCGTCGGTCGTTTCCGACCTTGTAAGGTTCGCTCAAAATTGCCACCTCCACGCCCAGCTCTTGAACGGTCTGCATGAGCAGATCCTGAGCCGCCCTGCAGTGATTCATGTTTAGCTGAATCAGTTGCATGAAGTCGATGTTGTGCTAGCACCACTGCAACCGGAGGGGCATTTTTTGCTGCCTGTCTGGTGCGTCGTGTCCTTTATGCCCGCTGTGGCGCAGGTGAGGCACCGCGGTTCCTTGGAGCAGCCTGCGGCCATGTGGCCCGGCTCACCGCACTTGAAGCAGTTCCCGCTCCTGTCGATAGGGCTCTTGCATCTGATCGCGATGTGGCCTAGCTCCAGACACTTGAAGCACCGCGGTGGACCGCCCAACTCCCGGATCCGGCATAAGGACCAGCCGATCCTGATCTGCCTGTGGCTCGTGACCATTTTTCCTTGAGGAACTGGCAGGCTGAACACGGCCGTCTGTGTACCAGAAAAGCTAGGGCGGATACTGCGAATCTTCACCTTTCTCGCATCTATTCCATACTGCTTAGCGATTGCAGCTGAAAGCTCCGTCTCCCTAACCAGCGCGTCGAGACCTCTGACCTCGAAGACCGTCACCTTGGAGTCCTCAGTTATAGCGCGGACCTCGGCGTTGCTGCCAAGGACTTGCGCTATGTTCTCCCTCATTTTGTCTGCGCTCTTCTCGCTTGCTTTGGCCACTTCTAGGAGAAGGTTGCCATTTGCCGTGCGCCGGACCTTGTTCACACAGCTGCCCAAGTCTGAGAGCTGGTTATCATCCCTTCTGGTGACCATCGCCAAAATTTCACTGTATGTTTTCCCTTCCGCTTGGACAATGACGGCTTCCGGGCCTTCCTGTGTACAGCCGGCGGCAGTCTGTTGCTCGCTGTGACGCCAATGGTAAGAAGTATGGCTTCGTGATCACTGGGTGAGTACACATCGCCGATCCTCCAGGATGTTCGGCTGGCTACGGAGCTGCTCACGAACGTGAGATCAATTATGGATCCACCGCTGGCTCTGCTAAAGGTTTGCTGGGAGCCCTCGTTGAGCAGGACAACATCAAGCGAGGACACGGTGTCTGTGACAGCGCGTCCCCTGGCGTTTGTAGATGGGCAACCCCACTCCTCGGCCCAGGCAATAAAGACCCCTCCAACCACCACTTTGGTTTTCCCTCGGAGGTCGCTGCAGAGGTCGTCCATGATCCGTTCGAAGTCCTTCACGGATACGCTTGGTGCTAGGTAGCAGCTGTACACCCAGAAGTCTCCAATTTTTGCTCGGACGAACCCATCGCCCGCCCTGATGTTGGTCATCTCGAGCCCGTCTCCGCCGCAAAGCCATAGGGCCATTTATATCAGCGGCCCATCGTCGGTCGTTTCCGACCTTGTAAGGTTCGCTCAAAATTGCCACCTCCACGCCCAGCTCTTGAACGGTCTGCATGAGCAGATCCTGAGCCGCCCTGCAGTGATTCATGTTTAGCTGAATCAGTTGCATGAAGTCGATGTTGTGCTAGCACCACTGCAACCGGAGGGGCATTTTTTGCTGCCTGTCTGGTGCGTCGTGTCCTTTATGCCCGCTGTGGCGCAGGTGAGGCACCGCGGTTCCTTGGAGCAGCCTGCGGCCATGTGGCCCGGCTCACCGCACTTGAAGCAGTTCCCGCTCCTGTCGATAGGGCTCTTGCATCTGATCGCGATGTGGCCTAGCTCCAGACACTTGAAGCACCGCGGTGGACCGCCCAACTCCCGGATCCGGCATAAGGACCAGCCGATCCTGATCTGCCTGTGGCTCGTGACCATTTTCCTTGAGGAACTGGCAGGCTGAACACGGCCGTCTGTGTACCAGAAAAGCTAGGGCGGATACTGCGAATCTTCACCTTTCTCGCATCTATTCCATACTGCTTAGCGATTGCAGCTGAAAGCTCCGTCTCCCTAACCAGCGCGTCGAGACCTCTGACCTCGAAGACCGTCACCTTGGAGTCCTCAGTTATAGCGCGGACCTCGGCGTTGCTGCCAAGGACTTGCGCTATGTTCTCCCTCATTTTGTCTGCGCTCTTCTCGCTTGCTTTGGCCACTTCTAGGAGAAGGTTGCCATTTGCCGTGCGCCGGACCTTGTTCACACAGCTGCCCAAGTCTGAGAGCTGGTTATCATCCCTTCTGGTGACCATCGCCAAAATTTCACTGTATGTTTTCCCTTCCGCTTGGACAATGACGGCTTCCGGGCGCTCACGCTTGCCTTTTTTGGTCTTGCCTCTCGCTCTCCTGGTCACGGTGCTCCATCCGTTTCCTGGCCCCATGCCGACGTTTGAAGTTGGTCTGCGTTGTTGTGCGCTGACCGTCTGCTGGACCTGTGGCACTCTCGAGGCCGGTGCCTTGGTCGCCACGGGCGCCGACTTTGTGCGATCGCGCTGCTGCGGCCTGCTGCCCTCTTTGGGTTGGGCTACCTCCTCGGGGAGACTCTGTTCGGTTTGAACTGTTCTCGCCTTAGTCCAGACCTTCATGGTTTGCTGAGCCTTTTCCGCGGTATCCTTCTTGCGGTGCGAGCAGTTTGGGCATACCATTTCAGCCTCAGTGCGCCCCTCCTTCTCGGCTACGTTCGGTGCGTTCAGCCACGCTCCGATGCTGGACTGTAGCTGCTTCATGCGCGCTAGCTTGGCCTTTGTAGCCATCGTGATGTGGCGCACCTTGCCATCGTTCACGCTGATCAGGACTTCGTCCAGGATCCTCCCTAGCTCCGACAGGTTGTCAGGGACGGAAGGCTCCTCTGTTGCCTTGCTTTTTTTTGGCGGCGTGTTCCTCTGAGCGTTTGGGCTGGTCTCTTCCAGAGCTCTTTTGGGGGTGTTGTTGTCCCCATGCTCAGTGGCCATGTATGGCTCCAAGGTGCCGCCCGGCGTACGAACCGGGGATCACATGAGCCGGCTGCTTTTCCTAAAGGCCAAGGACCCTTCTTCGTTATTTTTTTCTTGGCTTGGGTCTTTATCCTCAGTGGCGGCCAAGTCAGCCACCGCCACATCGGTTTACTTTGGAATATTTTTATATACGTGTGTACGTTTGTGTGTGTGCATTGCAGCTGACTAAGGAATTGAGGTTCGCTCAAATTCAAATTCAAGATAATACTGATATCCTTTTGCTAAAAGAATATTTAATTTACATTTCCACAACAGATTTAAGACATTTTGTAACCGATTTTTGTGATTTAAAATTCAAATCGCATTGATAATATTAAAATAACATTAAATATTCAAACCAATTGATTCTCACGCAAATGTTTAAACAATTTGATTCACGGCGTCCCCCACCTGCCTTTATTAATATAAAGCTAAAGGTATGGAAATATATGTAGCTATTCTACATACATACATACATATTTTCATAACTGTTACGGTCCCTGTATTTTCTATCTTAATTTCCGCGGGCGAAGCTGCGGCCCACCTTGCTAGTCTATTTATAAAATATGTACATGTACTACACAATTTACTAAGCATTAAAAATATTAATAAAGGCTTCTCCTCCCAAGTCTTTTAGTAGCAGCTCCATGACTTACGTCTAACACTTGTCAAAACTCACAACGCACTAAAATCAATACATACACTCAAAAAATTATTTTTTCTTAAATATAGAAAAATACAAATTTTCTGTGCTTTAGAAAAAATTTTCTATAAAGAGAAAAAAATTTCTAAACTTCAGAAAATTTCTCTGTTAAACGATATTTTTTAGAAATTTTTTTCTCAATATGAGAAAAATCCTTTTTTTTTTCTAAATTATAAGGTGTTTTTTCTAATCTGCCTTTCTATATTTGAGGGTTAAAATCGCCATTGCTTTTAGAAAAAAAAAGACTAAACATTTCTAAAAATAAAAAAAAATCGCCATTCAAATTAGAAAAAAGTCTTATATAATAGAAATATTGTTTTTCTAAAAAACAGAAAAAATGTTTAAAATTTTTCTATCATTCAGAAAAAATCGCCTTTAATCGAAGAAAAGTTGGTAGCCTAGGGGTCTAACGCGTGCGTGCATGAATATGTTATACATGCTAATCGCCGCAAGAGTGAGTTCAATCCCACGTCGAGACGAAAAATGCATGGATGGCGTCTTTTTTTTTTTTTTTTTAATCTTTAATATTTACATATTAATAAAAAAAAAATGTGTTGCATTTTTTAAAATTTTTTTAATAGTTAGGGGAGAGGTCTGTAGGTTGAGACAGTCTGTAAGTTGAGACACTCAATTTTCTCAAAACTTTTCCACTAAAAAAATTTTTCTTATTATTATTTTTGTAGTCCTTTTCAGTGACAAAACTTTTGGGGAAAACATTATAAGCCAGGCTCTAGCCAGATTCAAGCTGTGAAAGTCGTGTACCATTTTGCACCAAAAAAGTTTTTGTCCACTTTTTTCAAAATTCCATTAAAAATTAATAACGTGCTTAAATTAACTTTGTAAGAGATTTAAAACATTAGTAATTTAACTGTTAACAAATTAAAAAAAGAATCAGCTTAATGTGACAGTCAGAAAAAAAGTTATTAATTTTTTCCCGAAACATCCCATTTTGTGTAAGTTGGGACACTTTGAGCGTGTAAGTTGAGACACCCGTTTTTCATACAAAAAGGCCTTAGCCCGACAGAGGTCGCTTTCTGCCTAGTACATTTCTTTGATATTAGGGGAAAAGTGAATGTTCAATGAGCCTTTTGGTTTTAATTGTTATTTGGTCTAAGTTCTTAAAAAATGGATGGGAAATAATTTAAGACGAACTAAAATTGATTAAATTAACATAAATAAATAGTTTTTAAAAGTTTGGAGTACTTTTGGTGTGAGTATTATTGACTTTTAAAAGTGTCTCAACTTACAGACCTCTTTTTCAAATTGTCATTTTTTGTCACTTTTCAAAAAAAATTATTTTTTAGTTTTCCCCAGGGAAAAAAAATTTTTTTTGTGCTTTATTGTACAGCTAAAAGACTAAGCTTTCGATCGGTACCTAACACGTGAAGTTTCAGTAGCAAATGTCCAAATGGGAGACTAAAAACAAAAGGTGTACCAACCTACAGACCTCTCCCCTATATTTTGTTAAAAATGATTTTTATGTTTTTCAAATTTGAAATTCAAATACTGTTACTATTGAACCATAGTAAAATATATTTGTGTATAAATATTAAAATTAATCAATAAATATTTACGAACAAAATTAAATAAACAAAAAGAATAACCAGAAGCGAGACAGATCGATTTGACTAAAAATAAGAGAACAAAATGTGAATAGACTTTGGACTGCGCCTCACGCGATGCATCCGTGGCGCAGCGGTTAGAGTGCTTGACTGCAAACTCCGAGGGAAGCGGTTCGATTCCCGCGTTGGGCGACCCGAGATGTTTTTCTCAAAAGTGTAAGTTGTTGGGTTTTTATATTTATAATTTGTAATTTGTATACTCATTTCAGTTATAATTACAGGTCCGATTTGAAACTTAAAGTGCATGTACACAATAAACATATACATCACCTACACCACGTGCACAATATAAGGAAATTAAAATAAGATGACAAACAAGAACGGAGAACAACAACACAAGGGGGGCGTGGCGTCACAGAAACAACCGGCATAATTCCGATTGCCACCAAAGCATCATTTTTGTATTTTCTGGATTTGAGAAATTTTTTCTTGTATTTAGAAAAAAATTTTTCTATATTAAAAAAAAACAGTATTTCTATTTCTTAGAAAACCTTTATTTCTAAATTGTAAGACATAACTTTTTTACTTTCTAGTAAAAAATTTCTAAATTGCAGATTTTTTTTTTGTTTTTTAGAAAAAAACGCCATTGATTTTAAAAACCTACTTTCTTTAATATAGACAAAATCGCCAGTGACGCAAATCCATAGGCGATTTTCTAAAACCAAAGGCGATTTTAGGCGTTTTTTTTTTTGAGTGTATATGTACATTGTACATAGATCACACGAAGTGCACACAAATTTCCCAAAAGTTCGGCGAAAAAAGTGCTCCGTCTCACTCTTTTGGGGAGACGGAAACATAACCAAAAACCGATGCAAATCTTGTTTCTCTATCTTTATATTTGTCTCTCTTTCTATGCTGACCTGCAGTCCTCAGATTTAAGTCAAATCGCCCTTGTGTTTAGAAAAATTTTAGGGAAAAATGTAGGGCAATTCGCCGTTGGATTTAGAAAAAGTCAAAACGAAGCAAATCGAAAAAAACCGCTCTAAATATTGGGAAAAAATAAAAATTAACCCTAAAAAGAATTTTTCATTGTCACCTGTCTTGAATTTATGGCAAATTTGTCGTGAAAATAGAACATTTTTCTCAGTTCAAAGGCGAACATTTTTTTAGGGCGATTTTCTAAAATGTAGAAAATTATTTTTATGAGTCTACAATAGACTGGGTCGATTTCTATGGGCCAAAAGAAGTGATAAATCGTAGGGGGGAACGTAATCTAGGAAGAATTCTAAACAATATTGCAAAAGGAACTATATCTTAAAAACCACGTTTGACTCTCCGCATTTGCAAAAGAAAAAAACCCAGTATTTTATAAAAAATATCACAGTAACACTAAATTTTATATACTGGAATGGACGCGAAAAAAGTAATAAATCGTTTGGACGGAAAACAATCTCTGGGCATTTCTAAGCCATATTGTCAAAGAAACTATATGCCTTAAACCACGTTTGAGCCTGCGCATTTGCAAGAGAAAAATACTGGTATTTCGTTTTACTTTTCAAAAATATCATAGTAGCCGTTAAATATTTATCAATTTTAAATTCTCCCCTTTGTTAAAAATTTTTGTTCTCTTTAAAGCATTTTTTCAATGCTGTTATCTTGTATATTAGTAACGGCTACTATGATATTTTTCTCAAACATAAAGTGAAATACCAGTATTTTTCTTTTGCAAATGCGAAGGGTCAATCGTGGTTTTAGGCACACTCAAAAAAAAAACGACTAAAATCGCCCTTGGTTTTAGAAAATCGCCTATGAATTTGCGCCACTGGCGATTTTGTCTATATTCAAAAAAGTAGGTTTTTAAAATCAAAGGCGTTTTTTCTAAAATACAAAATAAAAGAACTGCTATTTAGAAATTTTTCTGGAAAAAGTAGAAAAAATATGTCTTACTATTTAGAAATAAGGGTTTTCTAAATAATAGAAATATTGTTTTTTTTTTAATATAGACAAATTTTTTTCTAAATACAAAAAAAAATTCCTGAAATCCAGAAAATACAAAAATGATGCTTTGGTGGTAATCGGAATTATGCCGGTTGTTTCTGTGACGCCACGTCCCTTTTGTGTTGTTGTTCTCCGTTCTTGTTTGTCATCTTATTTTAATTTCCTTAAATTGTGCACGTGGTGTAGGTGATGTATATGTTTATTATGTACATGCGCGGGAATCGAACCGCTTGCCTCACAGTTTGCAGTCAAGCACTCTAACCGCTGCGCCACGAATGCATCACATGAGGCGCTGTACAAAGTCTATTTACATTTTGTTCTCTTATTTTTAGTCAAATTGATCTGGCTCGCTTCTAGTTATTCTATTTGTTTATTTAATTTTGTTCGTAAATATTTATTGAATAATTTTAATATTTATACACAAATATATTTTACCATGGTTCAATAGTAACAGTATTTGAATGTTTCAAATTTGAAAAACATAAAAATCATTTTTAACAAAATATAACTATTCAAAAAATTAAAAAAAAATGCAACACATCTTTTTTATTAATATGTAAATATTTAAGATTAAAAAAAAAAAATAAAAAGACACCATGCATTTTTCGTCTCGACGTGGGATTAAACTCACACTTGCGGCTATTAGCTTGAATAACATATTCATGCACGCACGCGTTAGACCCCTAGGCTACCAAATTTTCTTCGATTAAAGGCGATTTTTTCTTAGGTTTAAAAAAAATTTTCTAAAAAGTGTATAAGAAGGGAAACTGATCAAATGAGGTTGAATTTTTTATTTTTTAGAAAAAAATTTCATAAAAACAGACAATTTTTTCTGAATGTTAGAACAATTTTAAACATTTGTTCTGTTTTTTAGAAAAACAATATTTCTATTATATAAGAATTTTTTCTAATTTGAATGGCGATTTTTTTTTATTTTTAGAAATGTTTATTTTTTTTTATAAAAGCAATGGCGATTTTAACCCTCAAATAAAGAAAGGCAGATTAGAAAAAAACACCTTATAATTTAGAAAAAAAAGGATTTTTCTCATTTTGAGAAAAAAATTTCTAAAAAAAATCGTTTAACAGAGAAATTTTCTGAAGTTTAGAAATTTTTTTCTCTTTATAGAGAATAATTTGTATATAATTTGAATATATAATTTGTATTTTTCTATATTTAAGAAAAAATAATTTTTTTAGTGCATATGGTTTCTTGGGAAATATGTCTTAGAATGGTCCATTGATTATGTTCCGCCCAAACGATTTACAACTTTTTTCCAGGGACTGTAACAGTTATAATTTTTAAAATAAAAGTCATCGGATAACAGTTTTTCTCCTGACTTTTATTTATCTGTCACAAAATTACTGTTATGAAAAGACTTTTATAAATCTCACACAGAATAACTGTTATCAAAAGATTTTTAAAATAAAAGTCAAAAATAAAAAGCAGTCCGAGACTTTCACTTTTTTGAAAAAAAGTCCCTGGGAGACTTTTATTTGTAAGCATTTAAATGAAAGTCTTTTTGAAATATCTCGCTTAATAATCCAAGAAAAAAATAAAACCAATTAGTTCAGAGTTAGTTTATTTGTTTGTATTTAATTTCAAAATTGAAAGTTTTTCCAGTGTATCTGAAGACAAATTTGATCTTAAATCGGTCAATATAAGTTTCAAAGCTGAAAATGCCCGTTCTACACTGACTTGTGTGGCAGGAACACCATTAATAACACAGTGCAACATGAAAAATGTAACCGCAATTCTGATTTCATGGGCGGAAAGTACTCATCGAAATAAGCTAAAACCCATTTGGGTTTCCCTGGCTTAGCTCGCGTTTACCTATTATAGCGAGTTAAAGTTTTACATACAAAATTTATTTGTAACGGCCATATCTTGTGAACCGATTACAATTTCACTATCAAGTCTTCAGTGATTATGTAGCTATGAACCCAAGGAACTAAATTGACAAATGACTCTTGCGAAGAAGTGCACCTAGCGCGTTAAAAATCAAAAAAATTAGCGAAAATTTTTGTTAATGCGCGACGTGCACTTGGTGCTAGGTGCGCAAGAGTCATTTGTCAATTTAGTTCCTTGGGTTCATAGCTACATAATCACTGAAGACTTGATAGTGAAATTGTAATCGGTTCTAACAAGTTTGTTATAAATAATTATCAATCGAATGTGTAAAAAAAAGAAATTCTTTACCTGTTAGAAGGACACCGCAGATGTTTTGCCAGTTCACATGCACCAGAAATGATGACTTTGTAATTCGAAATTTTAAGAAAATCGTGGACCGACAGTTGCTTTGTGTGGGCGGCACATTTAATGGAAGTTATGTTATTAACCTTTAATTCAGATACCAATTCGTCGTAATCTGAATCATTTTCATTTGAAAGTCCGGTAATATTATCGTCGTTTATAATTTTAACTGCTTTTATCATACACAGAGAAAAAAAAATACCAAAAATGGTCATCATTCGGGTATTTTTTCATAACAATTTTGGTCCCATATGTGGTCATACCAAAATTATATTTTCGAACATAACAAATTGGTATTTTCGAACATATGAATGTGGTATTTTTCATAATAGATTGTTATGCGCACATATCAAATTTTGCTACAAAATTATGGGAAATGTCGTACCAGAATGGTATTTTTCATATCAAACTGAGTTTCTTTCATATTAGATGGATATGGTTTTCACATCAGATGGATATGGTTTCTCATATCATTATATAAATTTATTTTTATTTTTTTAGCTTTTTGTAATTAAATAGAGCCCAAAACCTTAGTAAATTCATATAAATGATTTATTTTAAAAATAATGGAATAATTATCAAGTATCGAGAACTTAGCAATAAAAGGGCGCTGATCACTCTGAATCTGGGCTCCACAAGTATCTCATTTTACTTAGCGCCAGAGAGTCCTTCTTCATTAGATGATTACCAGCTAGTCGGGGGCCGTACATGTAGCCCAGTTTGGCATTCTGGCCAGCCATTTGACAGGAGGTCCCGGGACGGTCAATGGCGTCTTTACAGACCCCCGAATATCGCATTCCAGTTTCTAAAAAGTAAACAAATGCCAGTAAGAAACATCAAGTAAATTAAATTGAATAATATATACTAACCATATGTAAAATAAAATAAACAGCACAAAATGTTTCACTTTGTAGTTTCACGTTTTTCGTAGAATGCCAGTGTTACCGCGGCGAATTAGACCAGAAATGCATTTAATACCTTAAGAAATACCATAAATACTCATAAATTCAGAATTCACAGCCATACTATTTTTTCGAAGACTTTTCGGTGACCCATTTGATATGAAAAACATATCAATCTTTCAAGTTTTCATATTAATATTTTACGGATTCATATCAACATTTGTAATTGTAATGATTTCGTATCGTTTTGGTATGAATTCGTATTATTTTAATATGGAAGAATTGGTATGTACAAATTGAGGAGACAATATCAATCGGGTATTGTTCCGTTTTTTTCTCTGTGTATTTCGACCGTTGTCTGTTGTCGCGCAGCAAACTTGTTGCTTGGAAATACCGTAACGTTTCAGAACATCTTCGATTTCTGCAGAGAGATTAATAGCAGTATGCTTCCTTTTTAGCTCAATCATTCCAATCGTGAAAATTTTAATTTTTTTTTTTATCGTAAAATTGCACATTAACACCCAATACACTGCGATTGAGACGAGTTGCAGTATCAAATTTAAGCGATATAATTTGGCGTTTTAGCGAAATACTGATGTCTTCGACCATTTTCCCGAATTGCTCATTAACGACATTCAGCACGTTTCTTGAGGATATATGAGTCATATTCAAATTGTTAAAAATCTGTTCCGAGAAAAACTTAAACAGCTTTGAATCGAAAAAGGCAAACGGTACACAGAGAAAAAAAATACCAAAATTGGTCATCATTCGGGTATCTTTTCATATCAATTTTGGTCCCATATGTGGCCATATCAAAATTATATTTTCGAACATAACAAATTGGTATTTTCGAACATATTAATATGGTATTTTTCATACAAGATTGTTATGCGCACATATCAAATTTTGCTACAAAATTATGGGAAATTTAGTACGAGAATGGTATTGTTTCATATCAAACTGAGTTTCTTTCATACAAGATGGAGCCCAATACCTAAGTAAATTCATATACATAAATGATTTATTTTACAAATATCGGAATAATTAACATGTATTAAAAACTTAGCAATAAGAGGGCGCTGATCACTCTGAATCCGGGCTCCACAAGTATCACATTTTGGTTAGCGCCAGAGTCCTTCTTCTTTATGCCCTCTGCTCATTATGAACGCGTCGCGTTTGCATCCATTTACCGTTGAACGCGACCAAATCCCATACAAAACTTGTAGGCGAGGGTTGGGGAGGGGAGGGTGAAAAATTGTCGCGTTACAGGGCTGGAAAGTAAAATTTGTGGTATTTTCCACCACCATTTACCAGCACTATTGACCAGGGATGGCCCAAAAAAGGTGATTGTCAACATAAAAGCCGGCAAAATGGAAAACGGAACAGGTAATTTGTTTGTTTTTAATTATTTAATAGTTTATATTAAAGAATTCTCTTCACAGAAAAAAGAAAAATGCTGTGGACAGCAGATGCCACCGAGTTCCTCCTATATTTGTGGGAGGAGAACATGGACGGACTTCGAGGTGTTCGGAAGAACACCCACATATACCAGGAGATGGCGAGCTATGGCCCCAATGCTGTGGAAAAAAATAAGCTTGATGCAGGGGATCGCCGAGGAGCTCAAAAATTTTAACGAAAACACTAGGGGCTTCCAAGAAAGGGTTCTCAAGCTATTTGAGCGAAACATGCGGGAGTAGACCATATTTGACTGTTAATTAATTAATAATGTGTTTTAATTTATATTTATGTATTAATTATTTGTAATAAGGTTAAAGGGCTGTGATGAAGAATACAACATTGCCTTATTAAGTTGTCTGGTCTTGGTTTTCATTAAAATGTACTGCAAGAGCGTGGTATGTGGTGCTTGCTTCCAGCATTTGGGCAATTTGTCCACACATATTTATTGTGTTCAAATGCTGTTCTGAGATTGTATTTATTAGTAATAAATTATTTAAATCCATTGTTTACTTTAGCTCGCAAATGACAATAGCAGAACAGCTGTTTCAGACGCGTTTGCCAATGGAAACACCTCCCGTCCGCCTATCGCGTTGCCAATCGAAAATACCGAAAAATACCGAAAAAACCGCATAGTGGAAAAATGCCTTTAGATTATTCCCAGCTAATCTGGGCCGTACATCTAGCCCAGTTCGGCATTCTGGCCAGCCATTTGACAGGAGGTCCCGGGACGGTCAATGGCGTCTTTACAGACCCCCAAATATCCCATTCCAGTTTCTAAAAAGTAAACAAATGCCAGTTAAAGAATCATCAAGTAAATTTAATTGAATTATATATACTAACCATGTGTAAAATATAATAAACAGCACAAAATGTTTCACTTTGTAGTTTCACGTTTTTCGTAGAATGCCAGTGTTACCGCGGCGAATGCATTTAATACCTTAAGAAATACCATAAATACTCACAAATTCAGAATTCACAGCCATACTATTTTTTCGAAGTCTTTTCGGTGACCCATTTGATATGAAAAACATACCAATCTTTCAAGTTTTCATATTAATAGTTTACGGATTCATATCAACATTTGTAATTGTTATGATTTCGTATCGTTTTGGTATGAATTCGTATTATTTTAATACGGAAGAATTGATATGTACAAATTGAGGAGACAATATCAATCGGGTATTGTTCCGTTTTTTTCTCTGTGTACTTTTTGGTGGGTCACTAATTGAACGCATGCGTCTTTAACATCACTTTCGGAGAATTCCACCTTAAACTTTTTTTTTTTTGGTGGTAGGATGCTTTTTGATTCTAATGACTTGGTATGATTAATATGAAATTCAAATGTATTTCTGGAAGACTTACCATCTATATTTTCCCAAACTATTTTGTGCTTCGACTTTAAGTGCCGAACCATATTGGTCATGTGATTCCTGTTCAATTCAATTTTACACATACTGCACTGTACCGCATTCGGAAGAGCTACGAAAAACTGTCGCACTATTAAATTGGGATTTCGACCCATATTGAATTTTTCCGTTTTTTGTACACCTTATAGTAAAGCTAGAATGCGACTGGCTTTTTATATTGTATGAAAAATATAAATCACAAAAATAAAACTCACTGACTGCTTTATATTTTAAAAGCCTTTCGAATATATCAGTCAGGACTTTTATAATAAAAGTCTTTCGATAACTGTTAATCTCTGACAAGTAAAATAGAAGTCTTTGAATAACTGTTATTTGTTGTGGGATATATAAAAGTCCCACGATAAAAGTTTATTGCATGAATCAAACGATTACATGAAAATAAACAATTCTGCGTTTTTAGAAAAATTCTACCTATTTTTCTTCATATTTTATTTTAAAGGACTTTTAAATAAAATAACTGTTATTTTCGGTCCCTGCTTTTTTCGTGTCCATACAAATTGTGACAACCCAGTCGGAAGTGGAAGGCATTCAGAAGGGGTGATGGATAGCATCCGAAGCACCGATGCATGCATGCCCGATCGATGAACTTCTCGCTTCCTTTTTACAGCAAAGCGGGACACGATGGGTGCTATCCGATGGAGAACTCCTGGAGCGCTTCTGGAGCACTCCCTTCGGAACGTTCGGGATTGGTTTCCTTTTTTCCCTTCCAAAAGATGCGATCCAGAACGCATCTTTTGGAATGCTTCTGAATGCGTTCCAAAAGATGCGTTCTGGATCGCATCTTTGGAGTGCTTCTGGATGCGAATCTCCCGAGTGAAAAAAATTAGTTCTAGTCGATTTAAAAATAATTTTTTTTTTATTTCATTATTCATTCTTTAACTTTCTTAAATCTTTTCAAACAAATTAAAATTAAATTATACTAAATTAAATTATATAAAAATTAAATTATACTAAACTAAACCTCCTTCCCCATCATCCTCAAAATCGTTGTCCAAATCGTTGTCCTTGTCCGGTCCTTTGTCTTTATTGGTCGTCGCCTTTCTTCGGTTATCTTATTACACCCGGTTTTGTCGAGTAAAGGCGGTTCGAAGATCTTTAACGAAGTCTTCGTGTCTATAGCCTTCCCTCTTTTGAGATTCTGCAAAATATAGAATTTTAAAATTTTGCTAGACGAAATTGCAAAATTAACATCAACAACCTTTAACACTTACCGTACATAACTTGGTTCAATGCTGCAAATGAGGAGAACCCTTCCTTTTGCTTACACCCACCGTAGTTTATCTGCATTATCAGTTCTGGGCTTTTGGAAACCGAGACAATGGCAATGTCTCTTTTGTTCTTCTCATTTGTTTTTTTAAAAGTACCGTTTCAAAGATTATTATTTCATATTTTCCATTCCAATGAATGCATTCCGGATGCATTCCGATGGATGCCATAATTGCACCGATTGAAAAAAAAAACAAGAGAAAACGCTATAGTCGGGTGCCCCGACTATCAGATACCCGTTACTAAGCTAAAGGGAGTGCGAGAGAGATGGAGACATAAAATTTGATCACGCATAACTTTTTAACGAAAGGTCCGATTTAAAAAATTTCTTCTACATTTCGATAGGTATTGATAATCACAACAAAACTGCATTTTTACTTTTCCGAAATATTTAAATTTTTAAAATCGTATATAAGCGATTGTGGTCGTTAGAGGGGGCGTGGCACCTTCTTGAAACAAACTTACGCTGCGTAGGAACTCCAAGAATCTTCATGCCAAATAGCAATCTTCTAGCTTTTATAGTTTCCGAGATCTCAGCGTTCATACGGACGGACAGATCAAGAATATATATACTATATTCTTCTAGCTGTTACATACTTTTGCACGAATACAATATACCCTTTTACTCTACGAGTAACGGGTATAAAAACACAAAAGATTAAAATACAAATTTCTACTTTGTGCCGAAAAATCATCCGCTCGGACCATAGTGCAGTGCAAGCCCTTCCTTTAGCTGCGAAATTGGTATCTGATAGTCGAGGTATTCGTCTAAAGCATTGTCTCTTCTTTTAAATTTTATTTCCTACAATTTTGAATGTTTTTAAAAAAAAAACCTGTGGTGCGTGATTCTCGAAAATGCTCCACTAAAAAGCTGTGTCTAATTATATAGTGGAAATCCTACATGCGACAATCCAATAGACCTTTTTGTTTTACAAAACACATGGCATTAAAATTCAATTTCATATGGCCTGTTTTTTAGAGAATGCCTTATATATTTTCTGTGTACTTTATTAATTTGGAAATTTGTTAGCTGTATTCGGTACTTAATCGACTCTAGTTTGGCAATTCGACCACTGTACACCGTCTTAAAACATCAAACTATTAAGAAAACGTGCAGTGACCAATTAATAATTCATATTTTATTTCTTTTTTCTGCGTCACGTTTAAACGCATTTGTAGAAGAGGTTCCCCGCTTTTTATTCCCTTTCTGCTCTTCAGTTTCTGTTTATGAATTCCTAATTAGACGATTTCCAACGCACATTTCTGACACCTTTCGAAAGGGTGAGGACCACGAAAAGTCGTAAAGGCCTGGAACCGTTTTACGACATTTTTATTTAATTGCAAAAGAAGCCATAAGTGCTTCAGGCCGGGATCCACAACACTTTATGACAACTGTCAACCCATCGGACGGACATTGAAGCGTTAAGTGTCAAAAAAGTGATTACATTACAAGCTTTACTGTACCAGTAATAATATTTAAATTCCGAAGCGTCCCAATTCAGAAAGAAAGCGACGCGTCGGTCGACCGGAGTCATGTCTTCCGAAGAGATAATACGTGTCTGAAAAAGGATTAAACCATAAAAACCGTTTTCTTTGCTATCTAAAACTCAGATGCTATGAACTCTCGGATGTTTCTAATTTCGTACTAAATATTAAACCGCAATATCTCCCCCAGATTACCGCAACTGTCAGGGGCCATAGCCTAATAGCCGAGGCTCGTGCTGTTCATCATGCTGCTCATGCATTTGAAGTTTTGACAGTTGACTGTCATTACTCCTGCCCAAGCTAAAAACCAAATCCTAGTCCAACCATCGCAATATAGTGAAATTTCGCAATGCGTTTGCGTTTTACGTTAACGTTTCGCTGCCTTGCATACTAAACAAACCCTCCAATCCCGGCCAGATCTGTGCTGGTAGCTTAAATTTTTGCCACTGACCCGTTGTTGCACTGTTGCTGCAGCACAAAACCACAAAATGGACAAAATGTGTTCAATTTCAGGCCTGTGATTTTTCAATAGACAACTGGGTGCTGTGGAGCGCCCTAGCATCGAATGGTAAGGGGCAGTTGGCATCGGAATTGGAGTTGGGCACGGCATCTGCTTTGTCGAATTAACATTGATGCCGTGCCTGGCGAAGCCTTCATTTTGTTTGTTGCTTACCTGCCCGGCTGACGTGATGGCGTTCATTAGCACGCACGTCGGCGCCATTTTCCAAACGCATTTCCGCTGCAGCCGCACGTGTGGTTCAAAGGGCGCTTACCCCTAGGTTTCCAGACTGCAGATAACCTGTTACTAAATTGAGAATTTCGACATTTGGAATAATCATTTTTTTATAAGACCCATAGCCGTTTCAGACACTTGTTCTTCTTCATTTAAATTTTATTTATTAATAAATTATTTCACTTCTCTCGCGCGAGTCTAATGAAAAGGGGCCTAAATATCGCAAAAATTCATTTGACGCTAGTGCTGTAACAAAAAAGATTGCCTAACGCTTTGGGATAAGAGTAATTTATTTCTAGCAAGGCACTCAGATAAAATTCTCGTGATTCACGAGTCCATCTATAGCATTGCACTTACGTGTTCCCGCAGTCCTGTTGGAGTAGGGTAAATGTTATAAGTGCTCTATTTTTGCTGCTGCCGTCATTTTTGGCATCGCCCATTCAAAGGCATTTTTAATTGGAGATGTATAGGCAGCTTAACGCAATGAATACCACACAGAGAAAAAAACGGAACAATACCCGATTGATATTGTCTCCTCAATTTGTACATATAAATTTTTCCATATTAAAATAATACGAATTCATACCAAAACGATACGAAATCATTACAATTACAAATGTTGATATGAATCCGTAAAATATTAATATGAAAACTTGAAAGATTGATATGTTTTTCATATCAAATGGGTCACCGAAAAGTCTTCGAAAAAATAGTATGGCTGTGAATTCTGAATTTGTGAGTATTTATGGTATTTCTTAAGGTATTAAATGCATTTCTGGTCTGATTCGCCGCGGTAACACTGGCATTCTACGAAAAACGTAAAACTAACAAGGGAGAACGCTATAGTCGGGTTGGTGTCCCGACTATCTAATACCCGTCACTCGGCTAAAGGGAATGCGAAGGAGATGGAGATATAAACTTTGATCAGCTATAACTTTTTAACAAATGGTCCGATTTGAAAAATTTCTTTTACATTTCGATAGGTATTGATAAACACAACAAAACTGCATTTTTACTTTTCCGAAATATTTAAATTTTTAAAATCGTATATATGCTATTGCGGGCGTTAGAGGGGGCGTGGCACCTTCTGGAAACAACTTTGCGCTGCGTAGAAACTCCAAGAATCTTCATGCCAAATACCAATCCTCTAGCTTTTATAGTTTCCGAGATCTCAGCGTTCATACAGACAGACAGACAGACAGACGGACAGACGGACATGGCTATATCGACTCGGCTAGTGACCCTGATCAAGAATATATATACTTTATAGGGTCGGAAATGCTTCCTTCTAGCTGTTACATACTTTTGCACGAATACAATATACCCTTTTACTCTACGAGTAACGGGAATAATTAATACAACAAAGCTCAATTACAAATCCTCCCATTCAATCGCCTAAGCTTAATGATAAGACCAGTGTTTGAAAAACTGTCTGAATTTTCATTTAGCCTGCTTTTGCTTTTGCTGTCCGTCCGTATGAACGCTGAGATCTCGGGAACTATAAAAGCTAGAGGATTGGTATTTGGCATTAAGATTCTTGGAGTTCCTACGCAGCGCAAGTTTATTTCAAGAAGGTGCCACGACCCCTCTAACGCCCACAATAGCTTATACACGATTTTAAAAATTTAAATATTTCGGAAAAGTAAAAATGCTGTTTTGTTGTGCTTATTAATACCTATCGAAATGTAGAAGAAATTTTTTAAATCGGACCATTCGTTAAAAAGTTATGGCTCATCAAAGTTCATATATCCATCTCCCTAGCACTCCCTTTAGCCGAGTGACGGGTATAAGATAGTCGGGACACCAACCCGACTATAGCGTTTTCTCTTGTTTTGTAGCAACATTTCATATGTGCGCATAACAATCTTGTATGAAAAATAGCATATTAATATGTTCGAAAATACCAATATGGTGTGTTCGAAAATATAATTTTGATATGGCCACATATGGGATCAAAATTGATATGAAAAAATTCCCGATTGATGACCAATTTTGGTATTTTTTTTTCTCTCTGCAGTCGCAGTCCTTAGTGCAAAAGAAGGGTAGATTCATTTAGTTCGTTCCCCATCGAATCGAATCGGGGTCCAGCTCAAAAATAACCGGAGCGGCCCAGCACGAGTATAGTCGATAAGTGGTAACGCGCCACGAGTTATTTTCCCAAAAAGCCAAAAATGGAATTTCTAATTAAGTTTTACAAGGATTTAATATCGACTATCTGCAGATCCCATTACAGCACGCTCTCTTGCCGTACTGGCCTGCAGCTAGTGTGGACGAACTTTCGGTCAATTAACACATCAACGAGTTAAGAGCAGAAGCCCAGCCCAGCCGAAACACAAACTAGCGAACGAAAAAGGGGGGATTCCACCTACATGTCAGAACATTTTCACTGATGGTGCAGTGGCCGTTGTTGCAATTGCTGCTGTTTTGCGCTTCAGGGATTAGAAAGTAGTTAAAAGAACATTGGAGATATACATAGTATTCTTTTCACAAGTCCAAGTGCATGATTTACAAGCATTGGTTGGTTGTGGTAGGAATCTGAAATTGGATTTACTTTTGCCATTAAGATTGTATTCAACATCAAAAACGAAAATAACAATATTAACGAGGTCGGAAGCTAACTTGCAGATTTCACGAATGAAAATCTGACTAGTATAGCAAAACTGGAATAGAAACAAGAGAGAACGCTATAGTCGGGTTGGTGTCCCGACTATCTAATACCCGTCACTCGGCTAAAGGGAGTGCGTGGGAGATGAAGATATAAACTTTGATCAGCAATAACTTTTTAACGAATGGTCCGATTTAAAAAATTTCTTTTACATTTCGATAGGTATTGATAAACACAACAAAACTGCATTTTTACTTTTCCGAAATATTTAAATTTTTAAAATCTTATATTAAGTATTGTGGGCGTTAGAGGGGGCGTGGCACCTTCTTGAAATAAACTTGCGCTGCGTAGGAACTCCTAGAATCTTCATGCAAAATGCCAATCCTCTAGCTTTAATAGTTTCCGAGATCTCAGCGTTCATACGGACGGACAGACAGACGGACAGACAGACGGACAGACGGACATGGCTATATAGACTCGGCTAGTGACCCTGACCAAGAATATATATACTTTATAGGGTCGGAAACGCTTCCTTCTCCCTGTTACATACTTTTGCACGAATACAATATACCCTTTCACTCTACGAGTAACGGGTATAAAAATTTGACATGAATTAATACACAACAAGAGAGAACGCTATAGTCGGGTGCCCCGAGTGCGAGGGAGATATAAAATTTTGATCGGGCATAAATTTTTAAGGAATGGTCCGATTTGAAAAATTTCTTCTACATTTCATAGGTATAACTAAACACAACAAACGTACTTTTATACTTTTCCGAAATCTTTATAAATGTGGGCGCCAGACACATTTTAGTATCGTTTTTGGGCGATTGAGGGCGTTAGAGGAGGCGTGGCGCAATGCTGAAATAAACTTGCGCTGCGTAGGAAGCCCAAGAATATGTGTGGGTAATCCCAAATTTCTAGCTTTTGTAGTTTCCGAGATCTCAGCGTTCATACGGACAGACAGAAAGACGGACAGTCGGACATGGCTAGTTCGACTCTGCTAGTGATGCTGATAAAGAATATATATACTTTATAGGGTCGGAAACGCTTCCTTCTCCCTGTCACATACTTTTGCACGAAGACAATATACCCTTTTACTCTACGAGTAACGGGTATAAAACGTAAACAAATGCAAGTTAAAGAAACATCAAGTAAATGGTATTGAATCACTATGGACGGCAGTCCATGTAGTGACGAAGCGCACAAGGAGAGTGTGCGAACGCGACTTCTATTAATGAGTAATACACCAAATTAAAGGTATTGCTAAAACTTAAAGGATTGCATACCAAGACCTCAAGAAAATCAATTGGTTTGGGAGGGAGAGCGGTGAAAGTGTAAAAGTGAAAATTTAGAAATTTGGATCTGTTGGGGCTGGTGGGGATAATTGGCCCCCCGGACTACGTTAGTTGTATTGCTACTGAAAATGCGCTTAATATGAGGGGTCATATCAGAAAATCGGACGCTCCGTTCAAAAGTTATAGCCAAAATAAGATTTTCTTCTTCTTCCCAAAATGAAAATTTAATTCTGTTTGTCAGTTTGTCCAAAATATGTTTTTTAAGTTCTGAAAATTTGATATGACGTTCATCACATCGATATAAAAAACTTTTGTTCTACCACTTTTGGAAAAACCCGCTAGTTTAGCGGGAAAACAGCTATAAATAGCTAAAATTCGGAAAACCGTAACTTCTATACTACTGCATCTCGTTTGAAAGGTATTTTTAAATGCTATAAACGCCTTCTATATGCAATTTTTGTAAATGTAATAGTTAAAAAGATATGAACAAAAGAAAATTTGTTTAAACTTTTTTTTTAGCTTTTTTTTAATTTTTTCAAAAACGACTCTAACGATTTTCCTTACAACTTTAAACTGTATAGCCCTTGAGATTCCTTAAATTTTGGTATATAACACATTACTGTAAAAAATCATGTTTAAAAGTTATTAAGAAACGAAAATAGCCACTTTTGCCAGCTCATAACAATTAATGCTGCCCAAGGGCCGTTCATTTACGAGCCGAACAGATTTGGGCCAAAAAAAATTTTTACATTTTTGATTTGCCTAAAATTTTGTTTTACATGTTCTATTCGGAAAATGAGCAATCACGTGTATCAGGATTTGTCCGAAAAAAAATTATTTTTTTAGTTAGAATTTTTTAAAGTTTTCCAAAAATTGACAAATTTGAAAAAGTACCCTCTCATTGAAAATCTTTATCTCCGGTTATATGAATCCGCGTGACTTCATGTGTTTTGATTTAATTCTTCTAAAACCTCTTCTTTAAAAAAAAATGTAAAAAAAAATAAGTTTTTTTTTCTTAAAAATAAAAACAAATTAAGATTAAAAAAATTTTGTATTTAAATTTTTTTTTAATAAATCAATATATGCGCCATATTGTTAGTTACAATCGATTTTTGTAAACAGTTGGAGTTAGTTTTTAAAATATCGAATTTTTTTTTAAAATGGCCTCTGCTTTTTTTATGAAAACACGTTGCAGCAAGTAGGGCTACTCTCTCACTCTTATCGGATCCTTATGGAATTCATGTTTTCTCATAGTTTACTAGTCCTTAAACAATTTTTAATGATTAAAAGTTAAGTTTTAAGTGTTTTAACAATTATTGAATGACAAAAAGTAATTTTTTAATCTTTAAAAAAATTACAATTATTTATCTAACGTGCTTAGAAGCATTAAATTTTGTATGTGCATATCCAAACTGTATTTTAGGGTCAAGGAATCGGTAAAATTGTTTTAAACCGTTCCATTATACAATTTATAACTTTAATAAATAAAAAATAAATAAATAAATAAATAATTAAATAAATAAATAAAAAAATAAATAAATAAATAAATAAAAAAATAAAAAAAAAAAATAAATAAATAAATAAGTAATTATGTAAATAAGTAATTAAGTAAATAAGTAAATAAGTAATTAAGTAAATAAGTAAATAAATAAAGAAATAAATAAAAAAATAAATAAATAAATAAAAAAATAAAAAAATAATAAATTATATGGGGATGACTTCTGGTCATGGTATGAGGTATACTAATATGTAAATTAATCACAGGGTATAAATTGTCCCTTTAAAAACTTCTGATATCAAACAAAAACACCTCTTAACGAGGTAAAAAAATAGTGACGACCGCACCTTCAACATACAAAAGATCTGATATCATATTTTGTGACGAAAAAATAATTTTACATTCGAAAATATAAAAACACTTTCTAAAATTTACTTTTTCGGCACGCTACAATAGAAAATGTTCGTGTGGGTAAAATCTTATAAATTTGTCTGAAGCGGGCCGAATGAGTAAATTTTAGAAAGTGTTTTTATATTTTCGAATGTAAAATTATTTTTCGTCACAAAATATGATATCAGATCTTTTGTATGTTGAAGGTGCGGTCGTCACTATTATTTTACCTCGTTAAGAGGTGTTTTTGTTTGATATTATATATCCGCAAAATTGAAAATCTGCTGTGATAGTCCGATCGTAATGAGTAATACACCAAATTAAAGGTATTGCTAAAACTTAAAGGATTGCATACCAAGACCTCAAGAAAATCAATTGGTTTGGTAGAGAGAGCGGTGAAAGTGTAAAAGTGAAAATTTAGAAATTTGGCACGCTGCAATAGAAAATGCCTGTGAAGGGAAAAGGCTGGAATAGCTTGCTAGGACGGGCCGAATGAGAAAATATTAGAAAGTCTATTTAATGACGAGTGTAATAATTTTACGTCACAAATGTTGATATCAGAACTTTTGTATGTTGAAGGTGCGATCGTCACTAGTTTTTTACCTCGTTAAGAGGTGTTTTTATTTGATAAAGGCAGGTGGGGGACGCCGTGAATCAAATTGTTTAAACATTTGCGTGAGAATCAATTGGTTTGAATATTTAATGTTATTTTAATATTATCAATGCGATTTGAATTTTAAATCACAAAAATCGGTTACAAAATGTCTTAAATCTGTTGTGGAAATGTAAATTAAATATTCTTTTAGCAAAAGGATACTAGTATTATCTTGAATTTGAATTTGAGCGAAGCTCAATTCCTTAGTCAGCTGCAATGCACACACCCAAACGTACACACGTATTTTCATTTTTTCCCCTTGCGCGGTCACACTTAAAATGCTACATTCACACATTTACGACTTAATGCAAAGTGCGCCAGCAGAACATACATACATACATATGTGGAGGCCGTGACGTCACGCATAACAAAATTGGAAAATATTGGGGACTTGGTTAAGGAGGTTGAATTTCCAAAAAATTTAAATGCAGTTAGTTGCGGCTATGCCATAAGATTATGATCATAATTTTTTTAAACCATTTTAACAACATTTATAACAGAAAAATGGCAAAAGAAAGAATTTAAAAAAAAACGAATCGAATTTTGGGGCACTTTGGGGTCGTTTATTGTTTTAATTTGTACCTTACACACGTCTCCTAATTATTTCAGAATTATGCTGATTTTTCTAGATTTTTATGTCAATCTGCTCTGGTAGGAATTTACCACTGACCCATGTTTTATTCGAAGACTTTTATAAAGTAGTTTAGATATTCAGCTTTCGGGGATTTTGTGAACTACCCCAGAGCTGTGAGAGAAGTTCCCTAAAGTTTAAAACATAGGTAATTTTTGGCGTACTGTCAAAGTATAAAATCAAGTCTACGGCATCTAGATAAACATAAAATATGCGTAATAAACTTTAAAGCCATTGCGCACCGCCTAAAACCCATTTTTTTTAAATTTTTATTTCTGTTATGTATTAAGGGAACTAAAAGGCAATTTATAAAAGGCTGAGAGTATGACCTTAAAAATTTCATACAAAATAAGTCCACCCTAGTGTACATAGCAGAGCGAATCATTGTTTATTTTTGTTTTTTACAAATCCAAAGTTTGTAGATAACTCAACATTTGAAAACAAAAGAAAAGATTTGCGATATTATCGATTTTTTAACCGCGCATTTTAAATTTGTTGTGACTGGTATTTTCATTTTTTCCCCTGCGCGGTCACACTTAAAATGCTACATACACACATTTACGATTTAATGCAAAGTGCGCCAGCAGAACATACATACATACATATGTGGAGGCCGTGACGTCACGCATAACAAACTTGGAAAATATTGGGGACTTGGTTAAGGAGGTTGAATTTCCAAAAAATTTAAATGCAGTTAGTTGCGGCTATGCCATAAGATTATGATCATAATTTTTTTAAACCATTTTAACAACATTTATAACAGAAAAATGGCAAAAGAAAGAATTAAAAAAAAAACGAATCGAATTTTGGGGCACTTCGGGGTCGTTTATTGTTTTAATTTGTACCTCACACACGTCTCCTAATTATTTCAGAATTATGTTGATTTTTCTAGATTTTTATGTCACTGACCCATTTTTTGTTGGAACACTTATATTAGCTTAGATTTCAAAAGGTAATGTAAAATTGCTTGATGCTGTAGTGATTCAAGAAATAATATTTCTTGAAAGGAGTTTTTAAACAAGAAAGAGATCAACTTTCAAAGAAGAATTGCATTTCTTGTTTTAAGAAATATTATTTCTTGTTTGAAAGGTGCCTTTCTAAGAAACCATTTCTTGTTTTAAGAAATTAAATTTCTTGAAACAAGAAATAAACCACCCTTAAAACAAGAATAACCTTTCTTGTTTCAAGAAATATTTTTTCTTCTTTTAATGGTGGCTTTCTAAAAAACCATTTCTTGTTTTAAGAAATTGAATTTCTTGTTTCAAGAAAATTTTTTTCTTGTTTTAAAGGTGCCTTTAAAAAAAAAAACCTTTCTTAAAACAAAGGTGAGGCCGCTTTTGGCAAAAATTCAAGAAAGAATTTTCTTGATTTAATGGAAATTCTTTGATTTTTTTTATGAGTGTAGTGATGCTGATCAAGAATATATAGGGGAGAGGTCTGTAGGTTGAGACAGTCTGTAAGTTGAGACACTCAATTTTCTCAAAACTTTTCCACTAAAAAAATTTTTTTATTTTTTTTTTTGTAGTCCTTTTCAGTGACAAAGCTTTTGGGGGAAACATTATAAGCCAGACTCTAGCCAGATTTAAGCTGTGAGAGTCGTGAACAATTTTTCACCAAAAAAGTTTTTGTCCACTTTTTTCAAAATTCATTTAAAAATTAATAACGTGCTTAAATTAACTTGGTAAGAGATTTAAAACATTAGTAATTTAACTGTTAACAAATTAAAAAAAGAATCAACTTAATGTGACAGTCAGAAAAAAAGTTATTAATTTTTTCCACCCGTTTTTACACCCGTTTTTCATACAAAAAGGCCTTAGCCCGACAGAGGTCGCTTTCTGCCTAGTACATTTCTTTGATATTAGGGAAAAAGTGAATGTTCAATAAGCCTTTTGGTTTTAATTGTTATTTGTTCAAAGTTCTTAAAAAATGGATGGAAATAATTTAAGACGAACTAAAATTGATAAAATTAACATAAATAAATAGTTTTTAAAAGCTTGGAGTACTTTTGGTGTGAGTATTATTGACTTTTAAAAGTGTCCCAACTTACAGACCTGTTTTTCAAAATGTCGTTTTTTAACACTTTAAAAAAAAAATTATTTTTTAGTTTTCCCTAAGGAAAAAAAAAATTTTTGTTTGGTTTTTTTAAAGCTAATAGACTAACCTTTCGATCAGTACCAAATGCGTGAAGTTTCATAAGTGAATGTCGAAATGGCAGATTAAAAACAAAAGGTGTACCAACCTACAGACCTCTCCCCTATACTTTATAGGGTCGGAAAGGTCCCCTTCACTGCGTTGCAAACTTCTGACTGAAATCACAATACCCTCTGCAAGGGTATAATAATACAAAAAACATTGTAATTTTGTAGGAAGTAGGCGTTTTGATTTTTTACAATTTAAAAACAACATTTTAAATAGGCATACCTGCAAGGTTATATAACTTCGGCTCGCCGAAGCTAACTTCCTTTATTGTTTATCCTAATGTTTATTTCCCTAATTCGATTTTTCAGTTTTAACGGCGCACACTGGGGTGAGAGATCCTAATGTTGACGATCAAATCAGCCGACAAAAAATTTGAACATATTATAATTTTGTATTTTGTATTTGATCAAGAAAAGTGAAAAAAAAATAACATTTGGACTTTCCGTAGAATATTCATTTTTTAATAATTATTTTTCTTCGGCGAATTTTTTGAAAATTTGGGTATTTTTTACCAAAAAACTGGTAATTTTTCATTAATAGCGCTGAAAATTTACCCGAAGCGTTTATGTATTTATTTAGACTATATATATTAAGAATACTAAAAATTAATGGACTTTATAGTGAATATGCGCCAAAAATAATATGCTAAAAATGGGAAAAATCTTGTATTGCTTGTATTTATTAAATAAAAAAAGTTTATATGTATAACTTCGAATTTATTAGTGAAAACCATAATTTTAAATGAAAATCGATGATTGAAATATTATAAGCATTAATCCGATTCCATCCCGTCTTCGCTATCTCTCTGTTCGCTGTTAATACCGGCTGCTTTCCTTTGAAAAGGTGTTTTTTTTATTGGATCGGAGCTTATCAAGAAAATATTTAAATTGTCCTGGTTGCTCTTCTATCCATTTTCCTCGAAAAACATTCTCTACATACATATCTCAAGAATTTAAAAAAAAAAATGATTACGTTTGAAGAAACTTTTTGCCTAATTTAATATAAACAACACTGAGAAAACTTGAGAACGAAAAAACCAAGAACGAATATTCTTGATTTCAGTATTTTGTCTTCTCACTTTTTTGAGCACAAACGTTCTTGAAATCAAGAATAAAAGTATTCTTGATCTGGTGTTTTGAGAATGAACATTCTTGAAATCGTCCCCAAGCATTCTTGAAATCGTCCCCAACTTCGTCTCAGAGATGAAAAAAAATGAGAGAGGTTAAAAATGAAAGAGACATTCTCTCTGGAATTTTTCGGCAAGCTACCGAAGTTCACTTCGGATCTCGTTCGTTTTTTTTCGGACAGTTTCTCCGAGTAAGTGAAACGAGTATGATGGACGCTGACGACACACGTTTAAAGAACCTTCTAGATTCTAAATAATAAAATATTAAAAAATAATTATTTAAATATGTAAGATAAAATACAAATTAAAAAAAAATTGTTAATCAATTTAATAATTTTTTATTTTTATTAAATACATTTTTTTTAAAAGTTAAAAAAAAAATATTTAAAATAGTTAAAATAATTACATAACACAAAAAAATAAAAAAATTTTAAAACTATTGTTTATGAAATGGAGGGTTAAATAAATAATTGTGGTTTTTTATAGATTAAAAAATGACTTTTTACTTTTTGACTTTTAATCATTAAAAATTGTTAAAGGACTAGTAAACGATGAGAAAACATGAATTCCATAAGGATCCGACAAGAATAAAAGAGTAGCCCTACTTGCTGCGGACGTTTTTACATAAAAAAAGCCGAGGCCTTGTTAAAAAAAATTCGATATTTAAAAAACTAAAAATGGCTCCAACTTTTCACAAAAACCGATTGTAACTAACAATATGACGCAAGTATTAAAATAAAAAAAATATTTTTTTTGTGGGGGCAATGGTTAAAAAATTTTTTTAAATCTTAATTTGTTTTTATTTTTAAGAAATTAAACATTTTTTTTTTTTAGAAATTTTATTTTGAAAGAAGATGTTTTAGAGGAATTAATGCAGAAGACATGAAGTCAATCGGATTCATATAAACGGAGATACAGATTTTCAATGAGAGGGTACTTTTTCAAATTTGACGATTTTTGGCAAACTTAAAAAAATTCTAACTAAAAAAATTATTTTATTTCGGTCAAATCCTGATACACGTGTTTACTTATTTTCCGAATAGTACGTGTAAAAAAAGTTTCAGGCAAATCAAAAATGTGAACATATTTTTTTGGCCAAATCTGTTCGGTTTGTAAAAGAACGGCCCAAATAGAAGGGCGAATCGCCAGCTGTCCCTTTTTAGGGCGATTTTCTAAATCCACGGGAGAAAAGTCAGTTTTTTTTAAAAATATTTTGACCCTTTTAAGTCATTTTTAGACAGCATCGTGCTGATAATTAAACAATAAACACTGGGGAATTCTTGTATTAATGAAGTATCTGGATAGCATCGACTGGCGAAATTGGGCCCAAGACAAGCCAACGCATTACCAGGCAACCCGTCACTCACCCACCCATTTACTTATTCGCTCATTCACTCATTCCAAGCCCATCATTTGCCAAAGCCTCCAAGCAGTAACAATTGATATGCGTGTACGTGAGCTGAATGCCGAGCTTCCTTGTCAGAGAGGCAATTGATTTGATGTAAGCGGAAGGCGGAGGTGGCTGGAGGGCGTGGGGACGAGTGGTAAAGATTAAGGCAAACTTGTAAGCAAAGTCAGTGCAAACTTTGGAAGTTGGCCAACTCGAGATGTGAGCCTTAAAGTGTATCAGGAATGGAAAATTTCTGGCGATGGCACTATTTTGGGGCGGGGGTGGGCACTGTTTCCTGCAGGAAACGATAAATGTGCCGCCTATGCCTATTCTAATCAATTAGCCATTTGTCATTTCCGAGTATGCAAATAAACGGCCGACAGCCGGAGCATTGCCAACTTTGATCCATAACTCAGTCCCGTTGAAACCGTTGGGCATGCGCTGTCTGTCAAGCAGCTTGTTCGTCTGCCTGTAGTCAAACGAACGAGTGGATGTGCGGAGAGACAAATGGTTATGAACAGAAATTTACACAAAAATGCAATCAGCTCGATCAATAAATTTTCAAATCTCTGACAAGGAACAAGAGTAGAATGCTGAGAAGCAGAAGGGCCGCCAGTCGACAACAACTGGCACGTTATCATAAGTAAATGTTTACATTGCGCGTACGAGGACTCAATGAATTTATCAGCGCGATACTGAGATACTGCCACAACCTCCACTACTTCTTTTGTTTACTCTTTATATACAGTTGTCAGTCAGGCGTTGTTTGCGCTCGGACGGGATAGGGAACGATTAAACCTGGGCTGATTACTTGGCTTGAAAAAACCATCACAGGAGGGAAAATAAATTCTTTAAAGGAGAATGCCCAAACATAGGAATTTAAAACAAAAAAGGACCCTTCTTTACAGAAAGTTGGCTCAAGCTTTTTTTTTTTTATATAATGTTGTCTTTATTTACATCTGCCCAAGGGAGCATTATATTTATTTATTTATTTATTTTTTAAATATAGAAAATTTCTAGGCACATTTTCTAAAGACAAGAACACATTTTGTCCACTTCCAAGGTTAAACAACTCAAAGGAGAGATTTCTAAATTTTAGAAATACATTTTTATGAGTTTAGGAATGATCTGAAATTTTCTATATTTAAAGGCAAATTTTCTAAAAACAAGAACACATTTTGTCCACTTCCAAGGGTAAGCATTTCAAAGGCGAGATTTCTAAATTTTAGAAAGAAATTTTAGAAAGAAATTTTTTCTATTAATTTCCATTTAATTTTTCAACCCTTCCTATAGCAGCTATATGATATAAATATAATTATAAATATTTGAATAATTTAATATCCAAATCATGTTCTTTAATAAACTTCTTAAGTTGTTCATCATCTGCATGAAAGGGACTGCCCTTGTGCGTCATCCAGAAGCGGTCGTTGCGGTCCAAATCGCAGGCCTTCGGCTTCTTGCGGGCTCCTAAGGGAAACAAGTATTAATATGGTTCAAAGGTCAGGGTGATAATGAGTCATTCAACTTGCCCGCACTGGCCGACTCATCCACCACTTAGACCAGGTTCAGTCCCAGGTCCAGGACATCGTGCACCAGCGGCCGATACGACAAGGCGCATCCCAGAGGTTCTCGCGCAGCTTCTTCTCCAGCTTGCTGACACCGGCTGATGGGCACATTGCCCAGGGTCACAAACAGAGCGAATAGCGAGTCCACATTGGAGTCCGCGCTTCCATCTCCTCGTCGCGGGTGTTGGCCCGATTGATGGCGTAGTAGGAGAGCTGCTCGCTCTGCTGGTGCTTCAGGACGAAGAAGTCATCCTCCAGGCTGATGAAGTTCACATACTGATCGTACACCCGCTGGATATTTGCCCCGTGTAGGGCGGCGGCGGCCAGATTCTCGATTTTGCTGCGCATAATGGGAGCCAGGAAGTTCAAGTTCAAGGAGAAGTCCTGCTGAATCCTGCCCAGATTCTGGTCGGTGAGCAGGCAAAAGTATATGGCCGGCACATCGCGATCGGAGTGGAGTTGCCTGTTGGATGGGATAATGGGTATATATAAACTAGATTTCTGGAGGATCTCGGTGGATCTTACACATGCAGGGTAACGCCCAATTCGCGCAGCTCCTTGATGGAAATTATGGGCGATATTATGTCCTGGCCAACGCGATCGTAGATGAGGATCTTCCACACGGGCTCGGGGGCCAAGGCCTTCGGCTGCTGCGAGTTCTAATTGAGCATTTGCTTAATGGCATCTGGAATTGGATTGGCAGAAAAACCCATTAATTAAGCTGTCCCCTTAAGGAGAACTTATGTTTCGGCGGTTTCTCACTGATTGGCGCTCTCGCAGGGTCAACATTTTGTGTGTGGCTATGCCGGCCGTCTGTATGTGGTTACATATGTATGTATGTATGTACAAATTGGGTTATGGCGTCCCCGTGACAATTGCTCATACAAACATACATAGCGGTTTTATTTTATGAGTGTCTACACAGGTTCAGAGCAATATGATTGCAATTGTTGGTTAATAATTAATTTTTTGTCAACTAAATCTTAAATGTTATTATTTTAGTTTTGCCGAATGCCTGTGACACACACACACGCACATTCAGAACCGAAATGTCTTTAAATTGTGAGCTAACTCGACGGCAAAGTTAAAATCACCACCACTTTGTAATGTTTCGACTTAGCACTGAATAAGAAAACCAATTAATGTAATTTTACAATACAAACTCACCTTATTCTCGATATTTTAACGTCGCAGAGTTGCAGCTGTTGGCTCGAGTTGCAGTGCTGCACAGTCTCACATTCACAGTGTTGTAAACTATGGAACACTATCGAACTAATTTCGAAACGATATATCGCGATAGGTTGACATTTGATATTATATCATATCAGACATATATGATTTCATGTAAATTATAAATATACATTTTCTTTTTTTAAAAATTAATTAGAAATAAGATAAAACCTATATTTATTCATTGTAGAACGATATGACAAAACTAGATCCTAAAAAAAGTCAAAATAACCAACAATTATCAATTTGATATTTTGTCATTTTTTTTTCTGTGCAGTTTCAAACACATTCGCTCGTGACATGTCGCTCGGGACATTTTTTCTCTCCGTTTTGCAAAGTGGATATCTTTACCCCTAGCCTTCAATTGCTGGCTGTTTTGCTTTTAATTAAATAGTTTGACTGTAAATCGGTACAGAAAACTGTCACATATTGGCATTTTTATCGGATAAATTAACAACAGAAAATAGGTCCAAAAAATATCAAAAAAATAGTCATAAAAATAATCAAAGTAGTCTCCAATTTTGTAGTTAACCTGAGGATCAAACTAATTAAACACTAATATTGGGGCAAAACCATGTGGTAAGATGTTTTATTCAAGTTGTAAGGTTTTTGGCTTGGTGGACTTTTTCGTGGATGTGCTTATTTAGTGATCCGATTTTTTTATACCCTTTACTCGTAGAGTAAAAGGGTATATTGTATTCGTGCAAAAGTATGTAACAGCTAAAAGGAAGCGTTTCTCACCCCATAAAGTATATTTATTCTTGATCAGGATCACTAGCCGAGTCGATCTAGATAATAAAAAAAAACAAGAGAGAACGCTATAGTCGGGTGCCCCGATTTAAATATTTCGGAAAAGAAAAAATGCAGTTTTGTTGTGTTTATCAATACCTATCGAAATGTAGAAGAAATTTTTTAAATCGGACCATTCGTTAAAAAGTTATTGCTGATCAAAGTTTATATGTCCATCTCCTTCGCACTCCCTTTAGCCGAGTGACGGGTATAGATAGTCGGGACAACAACCCGACTATAGCGTTCTCTCTTGTTTTAAATTCAGAAATATTTAAATAATAAGATTCCCAGGAGTAGAAGGTAATATTTAAAAAAAAACACCGAAGCTAGCATTTTTTTCAGTATCCGAGTCGAAATAGCTATGTCTGTCTGTCCATATGAACGCTGATATCTCGGAAACTATAAAAGCTAGAATGTTGGGATTCACCATGACGGTTATTGAGGTCCCTACGCAGCGCAAGTCTTTTCATCAGAGTGCCATGTCCCCTCTACAACCGCCTTAAACGATTTTAAAAGGTGTCTTGCGCCCACATCTTTAAAAATTTCGAAAAAATTTAATGAAATTTTATTGTGTTTATTAATACTTGTCGAAATGTAGAAGTATTTTAGAAGTAAAGAGAATATTTCAAATTAGACCATTCGTTCAAAAGTTATCAGCAAATAATGGGATTTAAGCACTGTAAGCAGTTGCAATGCTGCATGCATATTTCCATCTCCCTCGTACTTCCTTTTGCTGAGTAACGAGTATCTGATAGTGGATGTACTCGACTACAGCGTTCTCTCTTATTTTAAAATGCATTTGGCTTACAAACGCCTAAGCGATATATTGTTAAGAAGTGTTACAATTCTGTTAAACAGTATGGGTGATTTACAGACCCGTCTGGCTTGTTGGTGCGTGAAGAATTATGGTAGGGGCACTTGTAGATGGTATCGCAGAGGTTGTGGTCTCTCCGGCAAACATTTGATTGATTGGTCGCACTAGTTGATCAGGCCCTTTGTTCTTGCCACTTTTCAATGTTTAAACAATCGGTGACACAATTTTGAGAATTCTACAACGAGTTTCTTGAGTGGATTGCGGCTAATCAATTGATATCATTTCGAGTCAGATCACCTATCAAAAAAAGTTTTAATTTATGGGACGTACCATATCAACCCGCCCATCCCCGTTTTTTTATTATTAAAGTACACAGTACCACTTTGATGGTAAGCCCTTCGCTTCCCATTTTTATCCTCATACCTATTTTGACAATGTTTCCACTCTATTGCTGTATATTCACGTTAAAAAGATTATACTAAAAGAACTATATCTTGCAAGCGGATGTGTCGATTTTCATGAATAAGGAACAGGTAGATCTTTTTCATGGGTAGTAATGAGGAAATAATGGATTTTATAAGGACATATATGGTGGCTTTTTTATACCCTTGCAGAGGGTATTATGATTTCAGTCAGAAGTTTGCAACGCAGTGAAGGAGACGTTTCCGACCCTATAAAGTATATATATTCTTGATCAGCATCACTAGAAGAGTCGATCTAGCCATGACCGTCTGTCCGTCCGTCCGTCTGTTTCTACGCAATCTAGTCTCTCAGTTTTAAGGCTATCGGAACGAGCCGGATCGGACAAGTATATCATATATGTAGCTCCCATAGGAATAATCAGGAAAAAAATGTAAAAAAATTGTATCTTGGGTGTTTTTGAACAAATACCCTCCTAATTTTTGAAATACCATTTTTTATCTAATTCTGAATTTCGAATACAATTTTATCAAAATCGGACTGCTGCCATAGGAACGACCGGAAAATTAATGGGAATATAATAATATTATAATAGGAAATAAATTATTGCTTCGTTGGTTTTTATTGATTTTTTGAAACTAAAAATCAGTTAATTATAATAGTCGGAAAACCAAATGAAATACAGCACTTGGTTACTATTTAGATAACCTTCTCAAATCCGCAATGATCACGGTTTTTTTATTATAGGGGAGAGGTCTGTAGGTTGGTACACCTTTTGTTTTTAATCTGCCATTTCGACATTCACTTATGAAACTTCACGCATTTGGTACTGATCGAAAGGTTAGTCTATTAGCTTTAAAAAAAACCAAAGAAAACTATTTTTTTCCTTAGGGAAAACTAAAAAATAATTTTTTTTTGAAAAGTGTTAAAAAACGACATTTTGAAAAAGAGGTCTGTAAGTTGGGACACTTTTAAAAGTCAATAATACTCACACCAAAAGTACTCCAAACTTTTAAAAACTATTTATTTATGTTAATTTAATCAATTTTAGTTCGACTTAAATTATTTCCATCCATTTTTTAAGAACTTTGACCAAATAACAATTAAAACCAAAAGGCTCATTGAACATTCAATTTTCCCCTAATATCAAAGAAATGTACTAGGCAGAAAGCGACCTCTGTCGGGCTAAGGCCTTTTTGTATGAAAAACGGGTGTCTCAACTTACACGCTCAAAGTGACAAAATGGGATGTTTCGGGAAAAAATTAATAACTTTTTTTCTGACTGTCACATTAAGCTAATTCTTTTTTTAATTTGTTAACAGTTAAATTACTAATGTTTTAAATCTCCTACCAAGTTAATTTAAGCAGGTTATTAATTTTTAATGGAATTATGAAAAAAGTGGACAAAAACTTTTTTGGTGAAAAATTGTACACGACTCTCACAGCTTAAATCTGGCTAGAGCCTGGCTTATAATGTTTTCCCCAAAAGTTTTGTCACTAAAAAGGATTACCAAAAAGAAAATAAAAACAATTTTTTTAGTGGAAAAGTTTTGTGAAAATTGAGTGTCTCAACTTACAGACCGTCTCAACCTACAGACCTCTCCCCTATTCTCTTCTTCTCTTTTAAGGGCCGTTTTCTCGTCCGTCCTACAAAGTAGAATTTAGCTAATGGAAGGATAAATTTATCCAGGCGGTAAATCAGGTTTGGTTTTCTCGTCCGTCATTTAAAACTCCAAATAAAAGGCGAACTAATTTGAGACAAGGTGGCAACCCCACAACAGAAGAGTTAACTAATTGTCAAAAATTAGTCGAAAAACTATCGAAAAATACCATAAAACAGTCCCACTAACGGGTGTGACAGACAAAATCTTTTCCACTTTTACAAAAATTCCATTAAAAAATTAATAACGTGCTAAAATTAACTTGGTAAGAGATTTAAAACATTAGTAATTTAACTGTTAACAAATTAAAAAAAGAATCAGCTTAATGTGACAGTCAGAAAAAAAGTTATTAATTTTTTCCCGAAACATCCCATTTTGTGTAAGTTGAGACACTTTGAGCGTGTAAGTTTTCATACAAAAAGGCCTTAGCCCGACAGAGGTCGCTTTCTGCCTAGTACATTTCTTTGATATTAGGGGAAAAGTGAATGTTCAATGAGCCTTTGGTTTTAATTGTTATTTGGTCTAAGTTCTTAAAAAATGGATGGGAAATAATTTAAGACGAACTAAAATTGATTAAATTAACATAAATAAATAGTTTTTAAAAGTTTGGAGTACTTTTGGTGTGAGTATTATTGACTTTTAAAAGTGTCCCAACTTACAGACCTCTTTTTCAAAATGTCGTTTTTTAACACTTTTCAAAAAAATTATTTTTTAGTTTTCCCTAAGAAAAAAATTTTTTTTGATTTTTGTAAAGCTAATAGACTAACCTTTCGATCAGTACCGAATGCGTGAAGTTTCATAAGTGAATGTCGAAATGGCAGATTAAAAACAAAAGGT
>JBAMCJ010004402.1:0-81872 GCA_037075205.1 Drosophila prostipennis
TCGTAGCTGCGCTGCTCGCAGGCGGCGGCAGAGAGACGGCTATGTGCCTATATGCTTATGTATAAAGGAAAGTACTTATATATGTTGCTATGCGCTCTCAAGTGGAGGCGCGAGGGGTATGCATATGCTGTCCGTTCGCTGCAATTATGCCGACGCTAGCACTTTCTGTGTGCGGGCTAAGCCATAGCGATCGGTTCATATTTCGGGACTTGAAATATGTAAACACTGCAACAAAGTGTTACAGTGCGTACCCTTTAAGTACTTTCGGTACAGTGGGTATTCAATATATGTGCATACTACACTGGAAATTTTCATTTTTAGAATCCTTACTCTCATTCAGGATCTCTTGTTCCATACTCTCATTCTGGACATTATATTCAACACATTCATTAATTTCATTCAGGGGGTTACTTTCCTTACTCTCTTTCGGGAATATATTATTTTTGTTGTCCTTACTATCATTCAGGGCTTCGTTTTTAGCAACTCTAGAATTAACCATATTTGTCTCATCTACTACTACGTCTCTGGCAACTATGAATTTCTCATTTTTAGTATCCCATAATTTAAAGCCATTTGGTTCGTAACCAACAAATATGGTTTTAAACGACTTTTCATCAAATTTACGTTTTCTTATTTTATTGTGTACATACACAGTCGAACCAAATATTTTTAAATATTTTAAAATCGGCTTTTTATTATGCCACATCTCGTAAGGCGTTGTTGGACGATCTCCAAGTGCCCTACTTGGAATTCTGTTTATAATATATGTTGCCGTCAACACAGCCTCACCCCAAAAAGATTTGTCTAGTTTGGCACCATTTACCATTGCTCGAGCCTTTTCAGTTATTGTTCTGATCATTCGCTCTGAAACTCCATTTAACTGTGGAGTATATGGTACAGTCAAATGGTAACTAATTCCTTTCTGAACACAGAACTCACGCATATCGTTAGATAAATATTCCCTACCATTGTCTATGTAAAGATTAACAACTTTAAGATTAAAGTGGGCTTCACTTTTTAAGACAAAATCTTTAAACATGTAATATACATCCGACTTATGTTTTATTAGGTAAGTGACACAATAATGAGTAAATTGATCGATAAATATTACATAGTAATTTTTATCATCAATAGTTGTTGGTGTTATCGGACCACAGACATCAGAATGAATTACAAAAAGAGGTATATTTATATGCTCTTTATTTTTAAATTTTTCAAATCGTAATCTGGATTGTTTTCCATTCAAACAAGCTTCGCAAATATTGTCGGTAGGATTAACACTATTAAGCAGACTATTATCACTAAATAAATTCTTTCTTTTTATTTCTAACATTTTTCCTTTACTTATATGCCCCAGTCTCTCATGCCATAATTTATATAAATCTTTATTTTTTGTATCTATTTTATATGCTTTAAATTCAATAACTGGAACATTGTACGCACCTGAGTTTTCAGCAATAGTTTTTCCACTTTTCGTCAATTTCACGCCCTTTTCGTCAAACATGACAGTCACTCCAGCCTCTTGTAGCCTTTTTACGGAAATCAGATTTTCTGCAACTTCTCCGCAGTACAGTACGTCTTCCAGCGTTATCTGATATTCATTTTCCAAGCGGACGACTCCACGCTTTGTTGCAAAAATATACTCCCCATGCTTGGCTACAGCAATCTTTATGGGAGTTTCCAGGTCAGCATAGTACACAAATAATGACTCATCGTTTATGAGGTGGTCGGTAGCACCCGAGTCAAGAATAAAAAACACGTTCCCGTTTAAATTGTTATTATTTTTATTCATACTCTTAAGCATGAACGCGAAGCCTGGCTTGGTTGTTGCAGTGTGCACTTGTTTATTATTTTCATTATTTATATGTTTTTTATAACCGTAACAATCTTTTTTCATGTGTCCTAGTTTCCCACAGTGGTGGCATTTTATGTTGTTATGTTTTGGTTTTATATTATATGGTTTTTGCGTATTATTATTTCTGTTATAATTTTTAGCATTAAATTTATATTTGTTATTATTTTTATAATTTTTATAGTTATTGTTAAAGTTATTTTTAGCCTCAGCCTGCATAACTTTTTTACTAGTATCGTTATTAGCATTTTTAATTTTTACTTCATGGTCTAGTAAGCGATTTTTCACAAAAGCTAGCGTTATATTTTCCTCCGAAAGTGTCTCTATAGCTGTGATCACCCCGTCATAAGATGCTGGCAATGTAAGCAGCAAGTGGGAAATTCTGTCCATTTCGTCTAATTTACAACCAGAAGCTAACAGTTCGCCAACCAGTTCATCAAACAACACAAAATGAGTAACTAATGCCATTTCACTCTTAAGCTTTAGCGACAACAACCGTTTGCGTACAGATAACTGTGACGCCAGACTTTTCCGCTCATACACAGAATCCAGACTTCTGAGAATTTCGCGAGCTGTGTTGTTGCTTGTTGCGAAACTTAAGAAGGAGTCACTCAAATGTTCTATCAGTGTACTTTTAGCGCTCCTCTCTGCCTTAACCCAATTTTCATCCAAGTCGTTAGGAATTTCACTATCAATCACTTTCAATATATCTTGTTCAGCAAGAAGTGCTCTAATTCTAAATTTCCACACAGAATATTTCTCGCCGTCAAACGGTTTAATGTTTCGCTTTGACTTGTCCATTCTGTACATATATGTATGTATATTAACACGTGTTTGCTAATTCTTGGAAATCAAAGAAAAATTGTTATGCACTTTTTATTTACTAAACGAACGTGGCCTGGGCCCATAACCTATTGAAATACACCCCTTATCCGTTCACTCCTATATTAGTTTAAATAAGAACACCAATATTAAATAGTTATGTTTTATGATTGCTGTTATATTATTAATTTATATTTCTTGTTTTCTGCACACAACCAGCCACTTGTACACGAGGATCAGAAAGAGAAGGATAAACGAAAAGTGTGCCCGAATATTCAAAAGTAGGGATTTCTATAATGTTAATTTTTGTACTGTACATAACAGTAGGGATGGCGTATAAACTGTTATGTTCAACAATTACCAAAAAAAAGTCAAAAGGCGCCACTGTGCGACGGCCAAAAAAACTGATGAGGGTGAGGGGTAGTGCTGTGAGGAAAAGGGGAGGGGAAAAGCTAAAATTTGTTTTGGATTTTAAAAATTTATACTGCTGCTCTGGTCCGATCAATATGATTTTCGATCAGTAGTCAGTTCTGTGGATCAAATACTTAGGTTTTATTTTTCAAAAGGTATTTTTCATTTTGTAGCAGAAGTAAGAGCCTTATTTAATTTCCACCGTGGAAGAAGATAAAAAATTACTACAAATTCTGTAAACAAAGCCAAAATGTTTCCAAGTTAATTATTAATCTTAAGACTTGAACTTTTGACCAAATACGTATGTACATATGCATATTTGGATATGTTTTGATTTGTACAATACATGTACATTGTACAATACAATACATACACACAATGTGTGTTTATGTTTCTACTTGAAAGTCGATAATGTAAAATTATTCATTTCCTTTCAGCCAATTTAAGATTTGACGAGTTTAAAATTAATAATTATCAATCAAATGTGGAATCGGAAAATAATATGTTACTTAACTACATTTGTATGTACAAATGTTTTCGTTTCATTCAAAACAAAAAATTTGAAAACAACAAATTCCAATTACAAACATGTATACATACAAATTTGTGCTCAAATTAAAATTGAATTGATAACATTGTAACTGATAGAAAGTATAAAAATGCACTTCTTTTACTTAGATCACATTCATCTAAACTAATATAATTGGACCAATAAAAAATGATCCTAGCAGAGCGGATTGACATAAAAATCTAGAAAAATCAAATTAATTCTGAAATAATTAGGAGACGCGTGTGAGATACAAATTAAAACAATAAACGACCCCAAAGTGCCCCAAAATTCGATTCGTTTTTTTTTAAATTCTTTCTTTTGCCATTCTCTGTTATAAATGCTGTTAAAATGGTTTAAAAAAATTATGATCATAATCTTATGGCATAGCCGCAACTAACTGCATTTAATTTTTATGGAAATTCAGCCTCCTTAACCAAGTCCCCAATATTTTCCAATTTTGTTGTGTGTGACGTCACGGCCTCCACATATGAATGTATGTATGTTCTGCTGGCGCACTTTGCATTAAGTCGTATTTGAAAACCAAAAGAAAGTACCATCGCTCGATGTAGTTACTAGGTGGAATTCTACCTATATTATGGTGGCTAAATTGAGTCAACTAAAAGAGTTCCTTACTGGGCAATCTAATATAAGTATTAACGTGGATTGGGAGTGGATGGAATCTTATCTAGAAGCGTTCAAAGATGCGTATGAAGCGACTTTAAAATTACAAGAACAGAAGTTAGTCCTTACAGATTAATTCATAATATGGATGGAGCTAAAGTTAAAGTGTGAAAACAGCAATAACTACCTAAAAAAAAAATTATTGACGCAAATTAAATTACGGGAAGTGAAGTTGCTGGAAAATGAAGCCTTGCTTGCTGCAATATATATGGACCCAAGCGTAAATTGCGTTTTAACGGAGAACCAAAAATATGTGGCAAAATTAAACTTAAAGAAAATTGCGCATCGTTTGCTCGAGATAAAGCATGTAAGACTAAGATAAATTATTAATTATTTTTAGAAAAGTAAATGTTCCACTTCTCAACGCGCTCGCACTGGTTGTGTTAGCTATACCGGCGACTCAAGTATCGGTTGAACTGTAATGATTTCATAAACTTCAAATAAGTTGATTACTCTAAGTCGATTTCAACTGAATCGGACAGTAGGAAACTCAGCGGGTCGGGACCCATGTCAATTCTAGCTCTTACGGGATTGGGGGGGTTAGTTGCTGACCCTACTGACTAACATTACATTAAGAATATTTTTTTAGAGTCCCTAACTGAAACTACATAACCACACGATCATGGCCGAAATCATCCACAAATGTTGTCTGTGCCGTGGATCGAGGCAACACAACAAACAGTCAAATTGAATCCAAATAATTGAGAGGAATAAGGCAAGAAAAGCAGAACGATCGGTGAAGTCTTAGATGGCGTTTGACTCACACGAAATCGTTACCCTCCCTGCCAATGTCTTTGCCCATTTTAAGATTGTTCCGGCAAGACCCCATATTTTATCAATCACAATATTCACATACCCAGGTCGCGAAATAAGTTCTCTACTCACTCATAACGTTTTCTATAAACATGATTACAAATTTTATTACTTCAATAATTTCAGTAAGGAGAACCAAAACTGATTAACCGTAGCTTTCGGTTTACACTTCATTAGGACTTATTTAATATTTTTTTTTTTTTAACTTGCCTAGCTCTTATAATTGTTCTTTAAGAAAATCGTTCATATTTATTTCGATGTACAAAAATTCATTGGTTTAATTCAATTTGGTCGGATTTTTCATGATTTTTAACTAAACCGTTAACTAGCTATACATAGGTTTATATTTATTAATGGATAATTATTCCAATTCGCGCATAACAACACTCACACTAGCTGAAAAGGGTAGAAAATATACAAAATGCAAAGAAAGAATATTGAATATTAAAGCTCACAACAATTCACTTATCGCAAATCTATTTGTCTTTAACATAACGCTGCTTCTCCGCGGCCATATATAGACCGGGCATAAGCAGCCAGAACTAAAATTTTTGAATATTACATTTGGTTGGAATGCACTTACCCCTTTCCAATCCTCGTCGAAGGACTTCGCGATGAACTGGCTAAGAGCGGTTTAAGCCCATGCGTTTGGGGGGATAATAGTTATGTTATGTAATAAAATTTGAGTTCTGCGCGGTGTCTTCTTTCTTTTGGTAGTTGTAATTAATTTTCTTCCGCACTTTTGTATACACTCAACTAGTGGAGTGTGTTTTGGGCGACTAGCAATCACTTAAAAAAATTAACTGGCGTTTACAAAGCGCGGCATTAGATTTACATATTTACACTTATGTATTTCCAAAAAAAAAAACTTTTAAAGAACTACTTCAATTTAGCTGAACAAAGGGCTCAATTTTTGGGTTTTCTTTTAGAGCTGGAAAGCTGGTTTAGGCCGGGGTTGAGTCGTTCGTCCGATGTCGGCGGTTCGTACCACTACCCCTCGTTATAGCTGGGGTGCTATATTTGTCCACTAGACAAAACTGTACCGCAACGGTAGGCGGAACAGGTGTGAGGGGTAGAGTATGTTTTGCGTTTTGGAGGTAGCCACTGTCCGTAAAGTCCAGCCGTTGTGGCGACGATGTTTGCAGGCTTATGTTCTCCCTTTCTACTGGAGATCGGACAACTCGTAACTTTTTAATGAAGTTATGTATCTTTTTGGGGCGGGTAATGTTGTCTTTTGATTGATTTAATACACAGCTAGGCGGCGTAGCCAGACCCTAGGTAGCCGTGAAAGGCAGCAATCTGTACGGAATGAAAGTAAATTTTAAATCTGTGCGATTGAAACGCCAGCAACTAAATATTTACCGTAACGATTCCGTCAAAATGGAGAACAAGTTTTAATAGGCCAATTAAATGGCTTTGGCAGAGGATGTCTTTGGTTAAGGTGCGATCAAAGTAAATGGCACGTGGACTCTATATGCCCAAAAGAACAATATGTTATCTTGTCAAATTGTACGCCTGCTCAGATGAGGGCTTGAAACGGAAAAGAAACGATAAGGGCCTCGCCTGAACTCGGAAACCTAGCTTTGCGATATTTTGAGCTGACACCGATCTGTCAAACTGGACCAGCTGATGGGTATTATCTAAGTATCGGATAGGGCTGGGAGATGATTTCGAATATCGTATGGCGGGTTAGCTACCAGTTTAAATTTTTGGAGACTTATGAATTGGGACGACCATTACACCACAGATAATCTGGCGAGTAACCGCAGACACGATTAGCTGAAATTAGGATCGTAAGTCTTTGGCATGCCGGCTAAAGTCTCTAATAAATAAAATGCATTACCCAATTTTTTCTCTATTCTGCACTTGGAAAATTGATGACCTAGTTTTTATACCCGTTACTCGTAGAGTAAAAGGGTATATTGTATTCGTGCAAAAGTATGTAACAGCTAGAAGGAAGCTTTTCCGACCCTATAAAGTATATATATTCTTGATCAGGATCACTAGCCGAGTCGATCTAGCCATGTCCGTCTGTCCGTCTGTCCGTCTGTCCGTCCGGATGAACGCTGAGATCTCGGAAACTACAATAGCTAGAATATTGGGATTACCAACACATATTCTTGGGCTTCCTACGCAGCGCAAGTTTATTTCAGGCGACCGCCACGCCCCCTCTAACGCCCACAATCGCCCATAGTCGCCCACAAACCATACTAAAATGTGCCTGGCGCCCACATTTTCAAATATTTCTGATAAGTATAAATGCAATTTTGTTGCGTTTAGTTATACCTATCGAAATGCAGAAGAAATTTTTTAAATCGGACCATTCGTTAAAAAGTTAAGCCTGATCTAAGTTTACATATATCTCCATCTCCCTCGCACTCCCTTTAGCTGAGTTACAACCTTTAGTCGGGACACCAACCCGACTACAGAGCACTCCCTTTAGCCGAGTGACGGGTATTAGATAGTCGGGACACCAACCCGACTATAGCGTTCTCTCTTGTTTATTATAATTTTGACTAAAATTACTAAGATGGAAGTTGCGCTTAAATACTTCTTGACCTTCTCGATGCACAACTGGCTTGGCTCGAAGATTGTATTGCTTAACGTTTGTTTCATATGCTTTACGACTATTCTTTTTGATTTCCTCGCGTAATAAAGCTAATTGGTCAACTCTTTCCAAACGAGTAGATTCTTCTAGAAGCGATAGTCTTTTTAACAAGGTATAGTCCGACCCGTGGTTAATACTGTCAAAACCAAATAGAGCTTTATACGGAGAACAACCGATTGACTGATGCAATGCGGAACGAAGCGCTGAAGAAATACTAGTCAAATTTAAATCCCAATCTGTCTGATCTTCGCGGAGATACGAACGTATTGCTGCTAATAACGAGCGATTCACTCTTTCGGCCGCGTTACTTTGCGGGGAATAAAGAGCTGTACAGATATGACGAATACCCCATTTGGTCAATATGGCTTCAAATTCCTTGGCTTTAAATTGTGATCCGTTGTCACTGATAATGGTCTCTGGTACGCCGAATTCACAAAAAATTCGTTCGCATAGGAAGTTGTTAATTACTGCTGTGGTACTTTTCTTCAGAGGACAGAGCCAGTGATATCAGCTAAAATGGTCTAGAACAATTAGTAACCCGGTGTATCCTCGTTTACTGCGGGGATAAGGGCCAAGAATGTCAATGTATAAACGTTGGAATGGTCTCAGTGAAACACTTTGTTCACCCATAGGCGGTCTCAAGATTTGATTTGGAGCTTTTGTTTGATTACACATTGCACACTCCCTTACATAGTTGCGGACTTCTTTTGACAACCCAGGCCAGTAGAGATTTCGTCTTAGTCGCTCTATTGTTTTGTGTATACCACCATGTGCAGAAACGACGCTATCGTGTGCTTGCCAAATCGCTGCTGCCCGAAGCTTTTCTGGAACCCAAAGTTTCCAGCTGTCGGCTTCTTGCTCAGTATTCCCTGATGGGTGCTCAGTCCGTATGTAAACATATTTCCCATGCACTCGTAAGTCTGGAAATTTGTCTACATTTTCTTCTATTCGCATTCGAAGTTCTACATAATCTGACTCCGTAAAAGCATCTGACTCCAGATCGATTTTTGGTCCCACCAACTCAACGCTTTCGATTTGATCTTCACACATCCTAGATAACGCATCCGGTACTATATTGTCCTTACCCTTGCGGTGTGATATAGAGAACTTACATCCCTGTAGCCTAAAAATCCATCGTGCTAGTCGACCTGAGACATTTTGTTGTCTCATTAGCCAAACAAGGCTTGAATGATCTGTTATCACTTCGAATTCTTGTAACTCAAGGTAGCAACGGAATTTTTCAATAAACAATATAACTGCCAAACATTCTCGCTCCGTGACACTATAATTTCTTTGTGACTTCGAAAGCTTTTTTGACATAAATGCTATTGGCCTTTCTTCACCTGAGCTTGACAATTGTACCAAAACTGAACCGATACCGAAATCACTAGCATCACAATGGAGAAAGAATTTTTGAGTAAAGTCTGGGTTATGACGTACTGGGGCCGAGGTAAGCCTGATCTTGTGTAATTCCATCGCTTCCTGGGCTTCTGTTAACCATTTAAGAGTTTTACTTTTTGCCAAAAGTTCCGTTAAAGGAAAAGTCAACTCGGCGAAATTCGAAATGAAACGGCGATACCATCCGCATACACCTAGAAATCCTCTAACTTGTTTTATATTTGTTTTATTATTTAGAATACAGGATATCTTAGTAGGATCTGTGGAAATACCTCCCTCTCCAATTGTGTACCCTAAATAATTGACTTTAGTCACACAAAAATGACTCTTGCTTATGTTTAACGTAAGGTTGGCCTTTCGAAACTGCTCTGCAATTCGGATAAGAACCGACAAATGGGATTGAAAGTCTTCCGTCACAATGCACAAATCATCCAAATATCCAAACACACAGTGGCGTAGGTCTGGAGGAATCAAATCATCCATGAGACGACACATAGTGGATGGGGCGTTACATAAGCCGAAAAGCATAACAACGAATTGAAATAAAGCTCGTCCCGGCACCGTAAAAGCCGTAAGAGGTTTGGCTTCTTCCGTTAACTGAATCTGCCAATAGGCATCCTTGAGGTCCAATTTACTTATAATGTAGGCCTTAGGAAGACGAGAGGAAATGCCGTCTATGCTCTGTAGTGGATACGCATCTTTTTTGGTCGCGTCATTTAATTTTCGCGCATCCAAACAAAGTTGGACCTTATTCGGTTTGATAACCATCCGGATTGGTGAGCTCCACGAGGTTTTTGATGGCTCTATTACCCCAAGCTCCAACATGCGATCAATTTCAGCATAAAGAACCTTTTCCACGGCCGGGCTAACGGGATAGTGTCTCTGTTTCACTGGAAACGCGTTTCCTACGTCTATATGATGTTTTATTAACGATGTTCGTCCTAAACCCTGTTTTGCAAAGTTTGGAAACAATTCTTTCACTGCTTCCAGTTGCTGCAATTGAGTCTCCGTTAGCGGATAAGAATCTTCGACCAGTTCTGTGATTACTGGGCTCTCGATTGCTCCAACGATTTTTGGTGCTAGTTCGAAAGTCCGCCAAAAATCAATTCCTAAGATAAGTCTCTGCGCAATGGTTGGAATTACATAAAGTTCCACTTCCTTAGCTTTTTCTTTATATGTCATAATTATTTTCAAAATTCCTGTTACTTTATGTGGCTTAGCATCTGCAGTTTTAACGTTGGATACGATGGCTTTATAACCAGAACAACTACTAAAATCCTGCAATGCTAGCTCGGACCCTCTTTTGCCTATTTCTTAAATTCAAGTAATAATTTTTTAATCTTATGGTGTTCCTCTTTTGGGGCTGCATCTTTTCAAAAAATATCCGATCTCTTACTAAATAATAGTTTCTAAGCCGTTCTTCATATGGCCGAAACGCGGTTTGGACTTCACTGGAAACTTCATTTAATTTCGGACGCCTTAATATGGTAGGTAAGGAATCATTTCTTTCAATATCTGTTTCTATTTTTACTCTAGTCTGCGTTCTCTGTTTTTCTGCTATTTGCTGGACCTGATTTTCTACGACTGGGACACCCGATGGCTTGTGGATGCCCCCGCTTTTCGGTTTTCCGAACGGTTCTTACAATTTAAACAGTTTGGTTTGTATACTTGGGGCTTGCCGCACCCGTAACAAAATACGCGACGTTCTGCTAAACAATCTTTCCATACATGACCCGTAGCATCGCAATTATAGCAAACAATTTTGGAATTTTCTTCAAGCTGATGCTCGTCTAACGCATACACACGACCAGTTATATCTTTGGGCCTTCCAGGGATTCGAACCGTTTTCCCGGCATCCTGCAAAAAAGTCTCTCTCTTTTGCACCAATCGACGCAGCTGACTGATGGAACCTATTTCTTCAAAGAGTAATCTGACTTTCATATCCGGTAGTAAATTTCCCTGAACTAATTCAATTAATTCTTTTTCTTCAAAATAAACAGAGAGTTTGTCTATAAGTTTAGAAATGGATTCATAAAATGTATCAAATGATTCACCAAGTTTTTGTTTGCGCGCTCGAATTTGCTCGCGTAGCTCTGTTGTAGACCGACTTTCTTTGTACTGGGCTCGAAGTGCTCGACAAAACTGTTCCCAATCAAAAGATTCTTCTCGTTTATGAAATCGCCACAACCAGGCGCTTGCTCTTCCCACTAACAACTGGTGAATGTTTCGACCTAATGCTTCCCAATCATTGTTAAGATGCTCTCGAGTCAGAACTTGCACTCGATATAAAAATTCTTCAACCGACAATCCTTCTGGACTCCCGTTAAATCTTACTCCCCATTTCTGTATAATATCAGCCACTTTATTAGCAGCGACGAGGGACGCAGTTTGGGATCTCGAACCGTTTCCGTTTGGACTTGCTGTTGATTTTCTTGACCACTTGTAGCGGGTCTAACAGAGGAAGATAACATCATTTGCCTTACTGTCTCGCAAACTAGCGCTTCGATATCAGGTTGCGACCAATTGTCGTCATTTAGATTTTCTTCACTCCGATTAGGTGTTCGAGCCTGTCTACCGCGTCGTCCACCTCTTCGCGTATATGCCCCTCTACCCCGGGCTCCTCTATTACTTTCAGCCGGAATTAGAAATTGCTGAGGCTGACCCGCCTGTATCTCTGCTAATACCTCTCCTAGTTCGAGTTGCCTATCCATCGATCTCGTATTTGGCTATCCGTTGCTATCCGTTATCTTTTCCGGGGAAAAATTTCCAACCACTACTTTCACATCGTGTAACAAGACCTTTGTCATACAAACTGGACATTCATTCTCCTTATCGGGATGAAATCTAGTATCAAGACAGCTTTTATGAAATATATGCTTGCATGTAGTTATGCCACACGGCTGAGTGTCAGTCATTGTATCCTCGCAAATTAAGCACACATTTTGCTTAGTTGCTGGTGCCATGTTTTTTTGTGGAGTATGTTCGAGTGTCATTTTGTTTTAGGTTTTAATGATATGTTTTATTTTTTTTTATTTTAAAATTTATTTATTTTCGCTGACTTTTTTGGGATTGTGAATATTCTGACCTTTGCCTTTACTGGTTATAACTTTCCTCATTCCGTATAGATATTTTTAGTTTTGTTTATTTTTATTACTATTGATTTTATAAGTTTTTCTGGCTATTGAATCTATTTATGATTATAAATGTTTTCGTCGGTTAGACGATTTGCTGGTTTGTATGAACGGACAATGCACACATACACATGCTGATTGTATTCCAGTCCAGCCTAAATCTGCAAATAGTCTACCTCTTACTTGACATTTTCCTCATAAAAATGATGACGACTAATATATCTACTACAGTTAACTGTCCTATCATATAATACTATCGGTCGTTTTTATTTTGGTCCAGTTTCTTGAACTTACGATATCCAGATAGTAGTTAAATGCAGAAACCTTGTTATCTATAAGTAAATATAAATGAATGTCATACGAACGCAAATGAGCTGTTAGATCTAGTGATGTTATACAGATGTTATATTGTTTACACAAACTTTAACCTTTGTCTTCTAATTGGTCGATATTTTCAACTCACGCTATAATTCGATATCCTAAATAAAAGAAATCCGTTTCAATTTGTGTAACTCTATTTATTTATTTTTTTTTTCACTAGAAATTTGGGATTAAATAAACTGTTTCTTGACAAAAAAAAAAACCAATATATCGTTGCCCCACGTTGGGCGCCAAAACTTATGTAATGATTTCATAAACTTCGAATAAGTTGATTACTCTAAGTCGATTTCAACTGAATCGGACAGTAGGAAACTCAGCGGGTCGGGACCCATGTCAATTCTAGCTCTTACGGGATTGGGGGGGTTAGTTGCTGACCCTACTGACTAACATTACATTAAGAATATTTTTTTAGAGTCCCTAACTGAAACTACATAACCACACGATCATGGCCGAAATCATCCACAATTGTTGTCTGTGCCGGGGATCGAGGCAACACAACAATCAGTCAAATTTAATCCAAATAATTGAGAGAAATAAGGCAAGAAAACCAGAACGATCGGTGAAGTCTTAGATGGCATTTGACTCACACGAAATCGTTACCCTCCCTGCCAATGTCTTTGCCCATTTTAAGATTGTTCCGGCAAGACCCCATATTTTATCAATCACAATATTCACATACCCAGGTCGCGAAATTCTATAAACATGATTACAAATTTTATTACTTCAATAATTTCAGTAAGGAGAACCAAAACTGATTAACCGTAGCTTTCGGTTTACACTTCATTAGGACTTATTTAATATTTTTTTTTTTTTTAACTTGCCTAGCTCTTATAATTGTTCTTTAAGAAAATCGTTCATATTTATTTCGATGTACAAAAATTCATTGGTTTAATTCAATTTGGTCGGATTTTTCATGATTTTTAACTAAACCGTTAACTAGCTATACATAGGTTTATATTTATTCATGGATAACACTATGCAGCATCAAAAATTTACCTCGATGGATGCTATATTTTTTGATTCGTTACGAATTCCCAAGTTAAACTGCGTTTTCCAAAAAGTTCCCCGACGCAAGGATTCTTAGCAAAAGGACCTCAAAGTTCGAAAAATGCTGAAATTGGCCAACTTTCCGGAGCTCTCAGAGGCAAACGGATTGATGGTTTGATTCGATGTTAAAGTTTTTTAAAAGATACACTCTTTATCTTTCAAACCCTGTAGTAAGAATAATTTTAGGATTTTTATTAAGGGAGAAATAAATTTTAGAAAACATAGTCAAAAAACATAAAAGCATACAGCGGCGGTGAAAATAGTAGTAGTGTTGCCGCCCAGTGTTTTTAAAAGTTTGTTGTTGTCACTTTTCTTATCCAATTAGTCTAATAGTACAATACAATCAATACAATATTACCAGGAGAAGATAAATTACAACAACAAACCTTTAAAAAGACATGGCGGCAACACTACTACTATTTTGACCGCAGCTGTATGTTTTCATGTTTTTGGACTATGTTTTCTAAAATTTGTTTTTCCCTTAATAAAAATTCTAAAATTATTCTAAGTATGGGGTTTGAAAGATAAAGAGTGTATCTTTTAAAAAACTTTAACATCGCATCAAACCATCAATCCGTTTGCCTCTGAGAGCTCCGGAAAGTTGGCCAATTTCAGCATTTTTCGAACTTTGAGGTCCTTTTGCTAAGAATCCTTGCGTCGGGGAACTTTTTGGAAAACGCAGTTTAACTTGGGAATTCGTAACGAATCCAAAAATATAGCATCCATCGAGGTAAATTTAAAAATCATTAAAAATGCTGCACAGTGTAATTATTCCTATTCGCGCATAACAACACTCACACTATCTGAAAAGGGTAGAAAATATACAAAATGCAAAGAAAAACAAGAGAAAACGCTATAGTCGGGTTGGTGTCCCGACTATCTAATACCCGTCACTCGGCTAAAGGGAGTGCGAGGGAGATGGATATATAAACTTTGATGAGCCATAACTTTTTAACGAATGGTCCGATTTAAAAAATTTCTTCTACATTTCGATAGGTATTTTTAAGCACAACAAAACTGCATTTTTAAAATCGTATCTTAGCTATTGTGGGCGTTAGAGGGGGCGTGGCACCTTCTTGAAATAAACTTGCGCTGCGTAGGAACTCCAAGAATCTTCATGCCAAATACCAATCCTCTAGCTTTTATAGTTCCCGAGATCTCAGCGTTCATACGGACGGACAGACGGACAGACAGACATGGCTAGATCGACTCGGCTAGTGATCCTGATCAAGAATATATATACTTTATGGGGTCGGAAACGCTTCCTTCTAGCTGTTACATACTTTTGCACGAATACAATATACCCTTTTACTCTACGAGTAACGGGTATAAATATTGAATATTAAAGCTCACAACAATTCACTTATCGCAAATCTATTTGTCTTTAACATAACGCTGCTTCTCCGCGGCCATATATAGACCGGGCATAGGCAGCCAGAACTAAAATTTTTGAATATTACATTTGGTTGGAATGCACTTACCCCTTTCCAATCCTCGTCGAAGGCCTTTGCGATGAACTGGCTAAGAGCGGTTTAAGCCCATGCGTTTGGGGGGATAATAGTTATGTTATGTAATAAAATTTGAGTTCTGCGCGGTGTCTTCTTTCTTTTGGTAGTTGTAATTAATTTTCTTCCGCACTTTTGTATACACTCAACTAGTGGAGTGTGTTTTGGGCGACTAGCAATCACTTAAAAAAATTAACTGGCGTTTACAAAGCGCGGCATTAGATTTACATATATACACTTATGTATTTCCAAAAAAAAAAACTTTTAAAGAACTACTTCAATTTAGCTGAACAAAGGGCTCAATTTTTGGGTTTTCTTTTAGAGCTGGAAAGCTGGTTTAGGCCGGGGTTGAGTCGTTCGTCCGATGTCGGCGGTTCGTACCACTACCCCTCGTTATAGCTGGGGTGCTATATTTGTCCACTAGACAAAACTGTACCGCAACGGTAGGCGGAACAGGTGTGAGGGGTAGAGTATGTTTTGCGTTTTGGAGGTAGCCACTGTCCGTAAAGTCCAGCCGTTGTGGCGACGATGTTTGCAGGCTTATGTTCTCCCTTTCTACTGGAGATCGGACAACTCGTAACTTTTGAATGAAGTTATGTATCTTTTTGGGGCGGGTAATGTTGTCTTTTGATTGATTTAATACACAGCTAGGCGGCGTAGCCAGACCCTAGGTCAATCTGTGCGATTGAAACGCCAGCAACTAAATATTTACCGTAACGATTCCGTCAAAATGGAGAACAAGTTTTAATAGGCCAATTAAATGGCTTTGGCAGAGGATGTCTTTGGTTAAGGTGCGATCAAAGTAAATGGCACGTGGACTCTATATGCCCAAAAGAACAATATGTTATCTTGTCAAATTGTACGCCTGCTCAGATGAGGGCTTGAAACGGAAAAGAAACGATAAGGGCCTCGCCTGAACTCGGAAACCTAGCTTTGCGATATTTTGAGCTGACACCGATCTGTCAAACTGGACCAGCTGATGGGTATTATCTAAGTATCGGATAGGGCTGGGAGATGATTTCGAATATCGTATGGCGGGTTAGCTACCAGTTTAAATTTTTGGAGACTTATGAATTGGGACGACCATTACAGAACGCGCATTCTCGGCGCTTCATTTCATTTTAGGTGAAACAAAAAAGGAAGCTAGCTTCATATACCCTTGCAGAGGGTATTATGATTTCAGTCAGAAGTTTGCAACGCAGTGAAGGAGACGTTTCCGACCCCATAAAGTATATATATTCTTGATCAGCATCACTAGACGAGTCGATCTAGCCATGTCCGTCTGTCCGTCTGTCTGTCCGTCTGTCCGTCCGTCTGTCCGTCTGTCCGTCCGTCTGTCCGCCTGTCCGTCCGTCTGTTTCTACGCAAACTAGTATCTCAGTTTTAAAGCTATCGGGCTAAAACTTTCCCAACAGTCTTCTTTCTGTTGCAGGTAGTATATAAGTCGGAACTAGCCGGATCGGACAACTATATCATATAGCTCCCATAGGAATAATCGGGGAAAAAAATGTAAAAAAAATGTATTTTGGGTGTTTTTGAACCTAGAACCTCCTACTTTTGGAAATGCCATTTTTTATCTAATTCTGAATTTCGAATAAAATTTTTTTAAAATCGGACGACTATAAAATATAGCTGCCATAGGAACGATCGAAAAATTAAAGGGAATATAATAGGAAGTAAAGTATTGCTTCGTTGACTTTTATTGTATTCTCTTCTACTCTGGGATATGAGTCTTTTTAAATGTTTTCGAATTTCGATTTTAATTTTATCAATATCGAACTACTATATCATATAGCTGCCATAGGAGCGATCGGTATATAAGCTTCGGCTGGCCGAAGCTAGCTTCCTTTCTTGTTTTAAACTTTTTTTTACCTTTTTTTTTATTTTTCTCAAAAACAGCTCTAACGATTTCCTTTCAAACTTCAGCCTGTTTAGCCCTTTAGATTCCTTAAATGGAATCACAACCTTGTCACAGAGTTAGAATATAGAAATTATAGTCCAGACATGTTTAGTCTATTGGATTTACCAAGTTTACCAAATTGTGATCATTATTTAAAAAAAAAACTTTTATTTTTTTGTTTTTTAGTATTTAAAAATTAAAACATAAAAAAAAAATGGCGAAAAAAATGGATTTGTTTTTAAATTCTGACTTTGCCGATTTGTAAGTACGCCTCTGCCACGCCCACTCCCAAGCAATAATTTGAAAGGTGGATCAATTACACTAGTTTACAAAATAATATTCTTGGTGTGCTCCCCAGCAATTTACCACACACATTGCAAAAAGTGTTTGGACCATTTAAACAAGTGTATTCTTTTATCTTGTTCATTATTTTCTTATTTTTTTCTCTAATACGTACTCTTTTTTTCGTTTTTGATAAGGCAGTACTTATTAAAAAGAGCATGCTTTTGTAAAGTTAAGGTTAGCTACTTTTTAAGAATGAATTGTCCAGATGGATATTACTTATTAAAAATACTCTCAGTCATAACGCAAGAATTTTAATATTTTTTAAAGAATTTTTAAAAATTAAATTCATTTTTATAAATTTCTAGCTTTTAAATATCTGATTTAGCTATTTTTTGACCCGGCTGCCATCACCACTCATTTTTGTTTACATGTCGCCGCCTATGATAAATCTTAAATTTGGACTTTGTCAATCGAAAAAAGTGGAAAAATCCGAACTTTAAAAATCCACCATAAATCCAGTTTTCCTTGGATTTGGGCCATATCCGGCATGTTTTATTCGGTAGGATGTAAACTTTAAGTTTGTACCCATTATGATTTTTCAACGGATTTATTTCGAGTTTTTACGATATATACAGCCGACTTACAGTCGACCAAAAAACACATTTTTCATCTTTGTCAAGTTTCTACGCTGCCATTACTTATCCAATCATATTGATCTGTATGGCAAAGTTGAGCTTTGATCTATTGACTTTAAAATAAAACTAAAACTGGCCCAATCGGGTGGATATCTGCCGAGATATAAGAAGAAGTTCGAAAAAAGTCCGAAATTTAACATTTCGAACTTTAAAAAATCTTTAAAAAAAAACTGTGCCATCGAAAAAAAAATTAATGCTATTTTCGCGATCTAGGGGTCAAACACTAACAGAATTTGCCATCAATTGCTGGGGAGCATTTTGGCTGTAAACTAGTGTTATCTATCATTTGCCGTTTACATCATTCAATTATCTTCACTGGTTCAAAAGTTATGATTTATTACCAAAAAAAGTCAAAAGGCGCCACTGTGCGCTGTTAAAGGAGATGGACTAAGTAGCCGATTTTACATTACATTGGTGCGAGCTGTCTTAATAAAATAAATAACAAAAAGGAAGCATAGAAACCATTAAGACGTGCTATACCTCGTGCTCCGTGTTGACTCGTTTTTTTGGAGTTCCCGTTACGGTTACGACCAACAATAGGCTTCAACAATGTTCCTGATGTTTTTCCCGTATCGTTGCTGAATTTGGTAAAATAAAACTATTTTCTTCGCTTCGAAAAACCACTCAAATCCCTGAGGACCACTCAAAGCGTCGAAAAACGGTGGAAAACGGCAAAAAGGCAGAAAACTCTCTCTTGAGCCAGAAAGCGTGTCAATAGAAAGCCAAAAACTAGAGGTGGAGCAGGTGAGCTGTTGTCACCATTCACACTGCACGATCACACCACCGCACACGTGTGACTATCAAAAGAGTTCGTGCTGTAGCAGCTAGCTATTTTTCGCCAATCCATTTTTAAATTCTAACTGCCTAAACATGCCACAACCGCCAGCAAAGAGAACCAGAGAAAAAACTTCCACTGAGTTAAGTTCTCCAACAGATGGGCTTTGGGAAAAAATAAGCCAGAAGTTTGCTGAACAAATTGATTTTTTTAAAAAACATATGGCTGAACTGGAGAATCGCATCACGACCAAAATTACTGTTACGCTGGACGCTATTAACAGTGATATGTCGGAAATCATGAAGAGAGTCGAGCTTTTGGAGAGTGAGGTTGCCGAAATCCGGGCCTTGCGAGACCAAGTCAATCGCCTAAAGTCGGCATCTGAGCTGCAGCAAAATGAAAGGGTAGCTTGTGATCTCCGCCCTCATGGGGTTCCATTTAGTCAAGGCGAATATGTGAGGGCATTGTTTCACACCTTTTGCTTTAACCTTAAAGTTACCCCCACCCCAAGAATTCGAGATATATTCCGAATGAAACCCCCTAAAAACGGTCGTTCTATAGTTGACCGAATAATAATGATCAAGTTTGATAGACTTGAGGACAAGGTTAACCTAATGCGCACAGTGGGTGCACTACGGAGTGAAACAAAAAGCCAGCTTTCTCTAAGTTACGTTGGCATTGATTCGCCCACTCCAATCTATCTGAACGAACAGCTGACTAAAACAAACTATGAGATTTTTAAAGCAGCCATGCACATGAAGTGTCAGAAGGTCCTGTGGGAACCAGCATCACGATATTAATCGAGGACGGTCACACGGAAGAGAGAAGCGCTCTCCTTACGCCTACTCCATCTCCTCCTGTTCATATATGTATGGGTCATTCCATGTGAAACGTGACAGGTCAATTTGGGTCAAATCTCAGAATCAAGCGAAACTTTTTTTTTCGATAGAGGATTGAAATATAAGGATGGGTTTTTTTTATTTTTTTTTTAACTCTTACCGTTTATTTTTAAAAAATATTTTTTTAATTAAGCTCCGATTTTTAGGATATGCAGCTCTTGAGACTCGTTTAAGTTATTTTAATAATTCCAATGCCACTTTGTGGCATATCTTAATATCTTTCAGAAAAATATTTTTAAAAATTTTTAAATTTAAAATTAAGTATTTTTTAAGAGAATTTAAAATTAGAAAACTTCTGTACGCCGGAATACACGCGGTTTCCGAATAAAAAAATTATCCCCATATTGCTTCATCAATTCTTCACAAAGTGGTAAAATAAAATTTTTGTAATCGCAAGACGTACTAGTAAAGACAGCGATTTTAGTTTAGCGACTTTGCATCAAGCAACGACAGCGCAACGTGTAAGAAGAGAACAGCAATACGAGCGCGGCAGAGCAGGAATAGCGCTTTCCCTTTCTTACACGTTGCGCTGTCGTTGCTTGATGCAAAGTCGCTAAACTAAAATTGCTGTCTTTACTAGTACGTCTTGCGATTACAAAAATTTTATTTTACCACTTTGTGAAGAATTGATGAAGCAATATGGGGATAATTTTTTTATTCGGAAACCGCGTGTATTCCGGCGTACAGAAGTTTTCTAATTTTAAATTCTCTTAAAAAATACTTAATTTTAAATTTAAAAATTTTTAAAAATATTTTTCTGAAAGATATTAAGATATGCCACAAAGTGGCATTGGAATTATTAAAATAACTTAAACGAGTCTCAAGAGCTGCATATCCTAAAAATCGGAGCTTAATTAAAAAAATATTTTTTAAAAATAAACGGTAAGAGTTAAAAAAAAAATAAAAAAAACCCATCCTTATATTTCAATCCTCTATCGAAAAAAAAAGTTTCGCTTGATTCTGAGATTTGACCCAAATTGGCCTGTCACGTTTCACATGGAATGACCCGTATATTAGTTTAGTTTGGTTTTGACACTCGACACGATCAGAGCGTGAATAAAGAACATTTAAAAAAGCACAATTAAATAGCAAGTTTTATGGGACTGGTGAAGTGTTACATTGGCGACGAGGTAAATTTAATGGAAAACAAAGTGGAAACCACTAAAATAAACTTAATTTTTTTAAAATATAATTTACGGAAAAGTTATTTTCGATATGGAAAAGAAAGAAGTAATAAGATAATGCCCAAACTTACAAAAAAAAGATTTGTCAAAATGCATTTTTTTTTTAATTTAATTCAACTGACGTCACTACTAAAAAATATACAAAACAACAATAAAACTGCAGCAGTAAATGTTATCTGGTATTATTATATTTTTTTTACACATAATCAACGATAACAATTAAAATTCTTGAATAAAAAAAGTTCGTCACATCACCCTACAAAAAGTTCGTCACATTACCCTACCAGGTAGACTTGTAGCAAAAACGGGGTCACTCTCAAACGGCGCAAAAGAAAAAAACGCAAAGTACCAAAAACTGTTGATAAAGATCTTATGTATACGTGCATATATTTGTCTGATTTTATTTTCCACTCATCTTCGCTCTGGCACTGCTGAAACACAAGTAAATTGAATAGGTTTGCTAGTTGGCGCACCACATTTTTAGCGAAAATTACCTCACGAACAAATTACGGGACTTCTTATTAATATTACTGTAAAAACATTGTCGACACGATAAGGGGAGACGACTACATTTATTTGGAATTTTTGTCGTGACGTCATATATGAGATTCGACGAGTTCGCCACATTACCCTACTCGCCACATTACCCTACTCTCCCCTATTATTTTTTTTCAGGTACAGCATTATTTATGATGGCGGAGGGCGTCATAAAATCTTTCTTGTGTGAAAGTTTGGAAAAGTCCGTGCTCCGGAGAGAATGGGAGAACTGGCTTCGAGCTTTCGAAATATATCTTGAAGTGGATGACATCAGGTCGGTTACGAGGAAAAGAAGAAAGTTGTGCTATAGTAGAATACGACGATGAAGAGGAAAATGATGTCTATTCGATACTTGTTCAAAAGTTAACAACGTACTTCTCACCTAAACAAAATTCGACATTTGAAAGACACCTTTTTAGGAAAATAGCTCCTGACGAAGGAGAAGATTTTGGGAAATTCATTCTACGATTGCGCCAGCAAGTTCAAAAATGTAGTTTTGGTTCGACGAAGGCTGAGATGGAAGAAATATGTTTGAAGGACAAAATTATTGATACGTGGGCCAGTCCGGAACTGAAAAAGAAACTTTTGGAAAAGGAACTAACGCTAGGCGAAACCATCGAAGCGTGCCAGGTTGACGAAGAAATCTGTAAACAATCTCAGCTAATGCAGTCAAAGCCGTTTCCAGACACTGTTAATAAAATCTCCAGCTGGAAATCGCGAGGAACGAGCCATAATGAGTGTGATAGATGTGGACGGTCTGGTCATAAGAAGGATAATTCTACATGCCCAGCGCGAAACAATAAATGTAATCGATGCTCTCGGCTGGGCCACTTTGCTCGGAAATGCCGAACGGTTTTAAAACGAGCATATATACACAAGCGTATGATGGGAAAAATGTCGAGAATTTTAAGCGTAGAAATGTACGTTGGATTAAGGACGAGGGAAAGGAGATCAATCGGGAAAACTGTTTTAAAATAGACAGCGATGAGGAACGTGAAGAATGGATAAAATGCCGAATTGGTGGTCAAGATGTTGACATGATAATCGATTCCGGTTCTCGGTTTAATCTGATCTCTCAGGACGATTGGGTTGCTCTTCAGTCGGGAAAAGCAACTGTTTTAAATGTTCGTACGGATACACAGAACCAATTTAGGGGATATGCTTCAGACACAATTTTAAACGTCAATTGTGTTTTTGAGGCACCTATAGCGGTCAAGCCAGACTCGGAGCTGATTGCTTCCTTTTTCGTAATTGGAAAAGGACGGCAGTCATTACTTGGACGGGAAACAGCAACTAAATTAAACGTTCTGCGGATCGGTTTACCAATAAATCACATTGGAAACGTAACGCCGTTCCCTAAATGGAAGGATGTCAGCATTAAACTGACAATAGATCCACATATTGATCCGGTAAGACAGCCTATGAGACGCATTCCTGTCGCGTTGGAAGGGAAAGTCAATGATAAGTTGGAGGAAGCTCGCAAGCTCGCAAGATATCATTGAACCAGTAAGTGGACACAGTCCTTGGATATCACCGATAGTGATTGCGTTCAAGGAAAACGGCGACATTCGTCTATGTTTGGATATGCGGCAGGCCAACCGGGCGATTCGTAGAGAAAATTATCCTTTGCCCACTTTCGAATCTTTTATGACGAAATTAAAAAGTGCCAAGTTCTTTTCACGACTGGACCTGAAAGATGCGTACCATCAACTGGAGCTAGAGGAATCCAGTAGGCAGATTACAACTTTCATTACACCTCGAGGATTCTTCCGATACAAAAGACTAATGTTTGGAATAAATGCGGCTCCAGAAATCTTTCAACGACGACTTGAAGAACTCCTTTCGTCATGTAACAATGTAATGAATTATATCGACGATATAATAGTGTTTGGAAGTAATATACATTGCATTTGTACAGTATTCGGACGTGTTTTTCGACGCTCCTCCTTCACATCGTGTTTTTCCTGTGAAAACGTATTCCGTTCTGCTCAGATTTTGAACATTTTGTCAGTAACCCTGCAATTTTGTTTAATACGAGCCATTCGGTTAATCTAAATGGACAGTGACTTTACTATTTGCAAAAATTAATTTGTAAACAAAATATTTTTGCTACTGCTCTGTTTTGCCAGCGTTACCGCAAAACCCATAGTTTGTGTTGTTGTTGTTACTACTCTCTCTGTGTCTGTCGCGAACATCCACGAGAACCTACTCTGCGTTGCCAGCGGTACCGCTAAGCCCATGATGGAACTATACAAGGTGATCTCGTCAGCTCTGCCGAGGACGTTATTTTTCAGCACTCTCTCTCTGCTCTCAGAGAGACAAGCGCTAGAAAGAGATAGAACTAGTATTTCATTCGCACGCTTCGTTTTTGCTTTTGTATTCGCTTTCAGGACAGAATATGTTTCAGGAATAAATAAAACGAAATATTTAAAGCAAAATTTTGTATTTAAATTTATACTTCAGATAGTTGTATAAAAATTAATTACATAAATTTAGACCGGCAAAGCACACAATATTTTTTTGACATATTCATATCTAAGAAGGAATCCAAGATGTATAAGTACATATAATCCAAATTAAATAATGTGCTTGATGTTTTTTAAACTGTAATTTTTATGTTTGAAATGGGTCGTTTATTGTATAATTAGTAATTATAATTATTAATTACACACATACGAGAATATAACACAACAAGAAACACAGAGAAAACGAAGCTGCAAAATGTAACGTTTTCTATGTACGCAATCAAGAAGAAGACAACGAAAAAAAAGCGCTACACAACCTCTTTCGACAACGTTTGACAAACGACTGGCACAAATAACGTCCCCAAAAGAGAGCAGCTCTCTCGACGAGATCACCTTGTATAGTTCCACCATGGCTAAGCCTATAGTTTGTGTTGTTGCGTTGTAACCACTCTCTCTGTGTTTACGCGAACATTTAAACGAACTTGCAATCGGTGCATTTCGCTTTGTGCGGTTTCTTCAGCGCTTATCTGACCTCTCTGCTCGACTCCCGCGCTGCTCTTCGATCGCTGTATCCAACCGCTCTTTTTGCTCTGCCCTGTTGCTGCTGCTCTGCTCTGGCCTGCTGTTGCTGCGCTGCTCTGGCCGGCAGCTGCGCTGATCTTCGATCGCTTGCATCGGACTGCTCTTTGCCTTGCTGCTGCTATTTACACTATTTAACCAAGATGACTTTATGTTGCGCTTCTTCGTGTGCGTTTAACAACAAAATTACTGCTCGTCAACCGTTGGTTTGTTGCTGGATCTGTGACAACTTGGCGCACCCTATCTGGGTTGAGCTAGGGCGCTCAAGCGGCCAAATCGTAGACAAGCTAAAGCTAAGGGTTGGCCTTAACTGGACATGTCCGAGTTGTAGACACATCGAAGTGGACATGAAATCGTTTATGCGGCAAACCCATCTGGAGTTCCAAGCTCTGTCAACTGGATTTCGTGAGCTTCATGCTAAATTCAATGCTGCGGAATCCCACTTTAAGAATCTTAAAATGCTAAGTGTTCCCCAATGTTCTAATACGAATAGTTGTCCCTTACCTAATAACAATCTAATTGTTCCAGAGTCTGCGGCCCATATGCAATTGAGCCCTATTTCAAGGAAATTGATGGACTTCAATCGTGCTGCTCCCCACCTATCCGCCGAGGATGAATCGCTTGATTCTGACGCAATTCCTGCCCCATCTTCCCTGACGGAAGTTCGGGGCGATTTGGATCCAGGCGTTTGTGATCATGCTGATGCAGGCGTGAGTCAAACTAGAACCGCTGATATTGACCAAACGGCTGCTGGAACTTCGTTAGCTGTACCAACCGTTGCCCCTGTGAAGGCTCTGGTGGCTACTGCCCGGCGTCCACCCCCTGAAAGATCTCCTGTACCTGTTACTCTGGCGGCCTTGGCTCCCAAAAAATGTATTTTTGTGTCGAGACTGTTGGCTTCTGCAACCGAGAATGATGTAAGACATCATATTGTCACAAGACTCTCCATTACTGATCCCAATGCTGTCGTCATCACCAAATTTAACTTTAAACTTAGAAGGGATTACTCTTCCTTTAAAATTTATGTTCCGGATGGGCTGTTTAGTGAAATTATTTGTTCGAGCTTTTGGCCAGAAAATACTATTGTGCATGAGTACTTGAAAAAAGACAATTCGACAGTTAGAACCTCTGCTGCTTTGCCCAATGTTTTAACGGCTTCAAAAAACTAGATTTCTTTATTCACTATCAAAATGTTCGGGGTTTGCTAAGTAAGCTCTCCAAACTATTTCTAGATAGTACTACTTTTGATGCAAATGTTATTGCTTTCTCTGAAACTTGGCTTAACTCGACTGTAAATGATAATGAAATCTTTTCTAAAAACTACTTTATTTATAGAAATGATCGTCCGTGTCGTCGTGGTGGGGGGGTCCTTATTGCGGTTAAATCCAACTTGACCTCAGAGCTTATTAACACTCCTAACTCCTCAACTATTGAATTTATTTCTGTCAAACTCTCCCTTCCAAAGTCTAATATGTTGATTACCAGCTCTTACATACCTCCAGGGTCCGAAATAAACATGTATTTACTCCACCTGTCTGCAATACGTCATGTATCTTCGTTGGCTGACGATAATGATCACCTTATTGTTCTTGGGGACTTTAATCTCCCAAATGTCTCTTGGTTTCAGAGTAATGACTCAATATCAATGACTCCCAGAACTCAAAATGACTTTATTGAAGGCCTCATTGAACTATCTTTGCTGCAGATAAATTGGATTTCCAATCACAATGATCGAATTTTAGACTTGACTTTTGTATCTGATAACTGTGACGCCTCTGTGTCTCGTGTTCCTCCTCTATCTCTTCCTGAAGATAATCATCATCCTACCCTCCAGCTATCTTTAAATGGTGTTTTCCACTCTGTAAGAGCTTCAGCAAGGCCACAGCTAAGATTTTGCTTTAGAAAAACGAATTATTCGCAGCTTTTGCATTCGTTATCTATAACTGATTGGTCATGCCTAACAGATGTCCCTGTTGCGGATGGTGTGGCGTATTTCTATAGTGTTGTTTGATAAATATGTACCCCTTTTTAGTGGTAAAACTGCGTACAGCTCTCCGTGGTTTACTCGTCAGCTTTCTTATCTTAAGAATAAAAAATCCAGACTCTTTAAACGATTTAAACAAACTGGCTCGCAGACGGACTTTGCCAAATATTCGGTAGTCAAATCAGACTACTTAAAACATAATTCTGAATGCTACAATAACTACCTAGCTCGCTGTAAAAGTGACTTTAAAAGTAATCCGAAACTATTTTATTCATTTGTGAATGCCAAACGGAAGTCTGAATCCTTTCCTCCCTCCTTGTTTTTTAATTCTGTTGTTGCTTCCGATGAAAATGGTATTTCTAATTTATTTGCTGATTTTTTTCAATCAACTTATACCAATTCTAATTGTAGTGAAGATTTTAACTATCCACATTCTTAACCTCATCTGGACTCAATTTTTAATCCGGTTATTCTCGAAGCTGATGTTCTCCATGGCTTAATCGCCTTGAAACTCTCTTTTTCAGCAGGACCTGATATGGTTCCTAGCTGTATTTTAAAAAAATGTGCAAATTTTCTTTCCAGTCCTCGAACAATCCTTTTTAATATGTCTATAAATCAATGTAATTTTCCATCCGCTTGGAAGGAACCCTTATTATTTGGCCTGTTGATTAACGACTTACCTCAAGTTATTAAGTCCGCAACTGTTTTAATGTTTGCTGACGACGTTAAACCAAAGACATTAGAATATGAAGATGAATAACGCCATACGATTTTTTGGCACACGATTTTTTGGTGCTGGCTTTTCAACTGGCTTTTCGCTCTCTTGTCCAAAAGCCAGCGAGAGAGCGCTCTAGAGCCAGCCGCTCTCTTGTACGCATACAGCGACAGCCGGCGACTGTATGTGTGCACATGTATTCACAAACATTTCTTCGCTGCAGCGCGCTGGCTTAATATACTCTATATTTTAAAATTCGTACATTATTAAAAACACTTATTTGTAATGCCTTTTATGATAATTATTCGAATTTAGTATATTTTTTAGTAATGACCAAATATATGTACGTATATAAAGATCCATAATTTATTTCATATATGACTTCACATTGGAATATTTGTCATTAGGGTATTCATCATGCGACGTGTAAACGATTTTTAGGAGCCTCAGAAATATTGCGGTTGAACAGGTTGAATATTTGTATATTTATTGTATTTTAAATACATATATGGATTTAAAACTATGAATTTTTATATTATACGTATTATAATAACTTATATAAATTATATTATTATTAACTATTTTAATTATTTAGCAACCCGAAAAACACAAAGGGGAAACAAAAAAGATTTGCGCGCTTTTCTTTCCAAACAGAAGCGCGCGCTGATCAAATTACTAAATTTAAATGGCACAAAATCATTAAATTAAATTTTATTTTCATACGAAATCCTAAAATGGATAACTTACAAAAAATGTCCTCTTATAATATTTAAATATACTCCTAAGGTAGCTAAAGTTTGAAAATTAAACCTACCCTGTAAAAATTAATAATAAATATTTATAACTGTATTTGTATATTAACTATATTATTATTTAAATATACTAAATAATTAAAATAGTTAATATGTTTAATATTAATTAATTTAATTAGTCAATAAAATATATATTATTTATGAATTAAAATAGTTAATATCCAAATACATAATTAAACATTATATATTATATATTAATTTAAATATCCTTTAAATATATTCAATTTAAATATCCTATATTCAAATATATTAAACTTTATTAAAATTTTTTTAAAATTTTATCAATCAGTTTTATATATTTTTTTTATTAAAAGTTATGTTTTTAGCTTTAATTTAAATATGTAAAACGAAAATATAAATGAAATATGCAGATATTCGTTTTTAAGATGCATAAAAAAGTTTTAGATCAAGCTTCATTGCCACACATATATGTATGTATACATAAATGCAATTTTAATAAACATCCTGTTCAATCATAGAAGTTCTTTTGACACACAATTAATTTCTTAGCCGAGAAATGATTTCTTGCCGAAAATCGTCTCGACAATTAAGGACGCACACATACGCACTAGCTTACGAGTTGTGTTTACTCACACAATCATGTGCACTCTCTTTTTAGATTTTTAAGCTCTCAACTTTGTGCGAGCGGATAGAGCGAGATTTTCGTCGCCACCAAAAAATGTGCTGCATATTGCAAAACGAATGTATGGCCGTTACTCATCTTAGAGATTATATTGGTCTTTGGTTAAACTGTGTTTTTCCATGTCATTACCGGATTCTTGTTCTCGTCTTCAATTAGATCTTGACTATTTACAGACTTGGTGCAAACTCAATAATTTATATCTTAACTATTCTAAATGTAATGTTATGACCTTTTATCGTTGTAATCCGTCTTTGTATTCGTACTCTATTGACAACAATGTCCTTCAACGTATTTCTACTGTTCAAGACCTGGGAGTTTTATTTGACCATAAACTTTGTTTTAATGATCACATATCACTAATTTGTAATAAAGCTAGGAGCCTTTTAGCCTTTACGAAGCGTTGGTCTAAGGAGTTTGATGACCCCTATACAACCAAGCTTTTATATGTATATCTTGTTCGCCCATCGTTAGAGTATTGTTCATGTATATGGTCACCGCAGACGTTAACTTGCCAAAATATGTTAGAGTCCGTTCAAAAGCAGTTTTTGTTATTTGCTCTAAGAGGTCTTAACTGGGACGCTGGCCGTCGGTTGCCATCCTATAATGCCAGATTGCTTTTACTAGACTTGCCCACCCTGATCAACCGTAGGATTTGTAACGGTGTTATGTTCATACATAAGTTAATAAATGGTGATGTCGACTCCTCCTTTCTCCTTAGTTCCCTAAATTGGAATGTACCATGCAGAACAATTCGCCGGTATCGGCCTTTGTCTCTGCCATTGTGCAGGACAAATTTTGCCCTTAATGACCCTTTCCGTGTTCTTTGTGAAAATTATAATGATCTCAGTCACGTCTTATTGTATGGAGTCTCTTCAGTGTCTAATTACACCAGTTTACAAAAAAAAATTGATGAAATATACCATGAAGGAAACCTTTGTTTTCCGGTAAGGTACGTCTTTCTGATTCAGAAAAGGGCACTTCCAATTTTTTTTATGGATAAATTTTTTTTAAGTGTAAAAAACGTTTTTTACACTTTTGTAATTTCTAACTCGAGTTCTGGCTAACCGATTTGGGCCATCAAAGACTCATTTAACAGGTAATAGAATGCCCTCTAACTTTCTTATACACAGCATTGAGATCCATTCATTAGATTAGTAGCTACATTTCGTCAAAGTTGAAAAAGTTGGAAAAAATGCAAAAATGCTGGCATAAATGGCTTCGTTAAAAATACACGCCTAAAAACCGACATTAGTTTTATAACTTCTACTTAAAGATACATCTTTAAGCCAACTAATAAGACCATCAACTCCAAAAACAACCAAGGTTTCGATTTTATATCGATTTTTTACGTTGGGGAAAACGGGTATTACAGCCCTGTTAGAGCCCTGTAGAGCCAGTTAACAGCTGTAAACGGCCAAAAAATCACCGTTTTCGGAAGCTTCAAAAATGCATATTAAATTAATTTGCTGGTGGATTGCAATGATCAATATCTTGTTTTCTTCGTGTAAGAACCTTCTACCAGAGAAAACTATAAAACTAATTTCGGTTTTTAGGCGTGTATTTTTAACGAAGCCATTTATACCAGCATTTTTGCATTTTTTCCAACTTTTTCAACTTTGACGAAATGTAGCTACTAATCTAATGAATGGATCTCAATGCTGTGTATAAGAAAGTTAGAGTTACCTGTTAAATGAGTCTTTGATGGCCCAAATCGGTTAGCCAGAACTCGAGTTAGAAATTACAAAAGTGTAAAAAACGTTTTTTACACTTAAAAAAAAAATGTATCCATAAAAAAAATTGGAAGTGCCCTTTTCTGAATCAGAAAGACGTACCTTACCGGAAAACAAAGGTTTCCTTCATGGTATATTTCATCAATTTTTTTTTGTAAACTGGTGTTATAATAAGTTATTATCGTTATTGTCCTCAAATATGTAATCCAATGTGCCTACCACTCGATGTGAGCAGGGGCATATCGCTAAAAAATTCCCCTTATGTGGTTTGGCGCTCTATTTCTTAAATTAATGTATATTTATAAATGTTTTACAAGCAGTCCATTGCTTAATATATATACAATACAAAGAGCACGATGAAGCTGTCAGGAAGGTGCGCGATGTTCTTAGAGAATCTAATGTACTCTTAAACGATGAAAAGTGCATTTGGAAGACGAACAAAATTAAGTTCCTAAGTCATATCTTAACAGACAAAGGAATTGAAGTAGATCCTGAGAAAATAACAGCCATTGGTTTGTTCCGTGCTCCCAGAAACAAAGAAGAGACGCGTAGTTTCCTGGGATTGGTCACCTACGTTGAAGTTCATTCCTGACCTTGCGGATCTGACTGAACCTCTACGTGAGTTGTTAAAGAAGGATCAAAAATTCGTTTGGGGACCAACTGAAGAGAATGGGTTCCAAAAACTTAAATCGTCGTTTAATAAGATTCCGAGTCTCTCATACTTTGACCCCAACAATCGAACTAGATTAATAGCTGACGCAAGCTCTGTTGCTTTGGGGGCAGTATTGCTGCAATTTAAAAATGATGTCGAACCAAATATAATCGCCTTTGCCAGTCGAAGCTTAACCGATGTAGAAAAACGCTACTCGCAAACAGAAAAGGAGAGTTTAGCTTTGGTCTGGGCAGTGGAGAGATATTATTTTTACCTAATGGGACTCAAGTTTGAGCTTGTGACTGATCATAAACCCCTAGAAGCGATTTTTAAACCGACGTCAAAACCTCCAGCTCGCATCGAGAGATGGCTTTTACGGCTTCAGGCGTATCAGTTTAAAGTTATATATAAATCAGGCAAGGAAAATATCGCTGATTGTCTATCCCGATTGTGTGAGAGAGCACCTTCAACTTCTTACGATCTTAAGGGCGAGCACAGCATACTTGGAATTATTGAGAATACTGCCCCAACACTGATAGCTATATCGGAAATTGCTAAAAAGAGTGCTCAGGACGAGGAAATTATTAACGCGATGATGAGCCTTCAACAGGCTTTTTGGAATTCCGCAACATCTAATAAACTATACCCATTCCGTCATGAGTTGTCAACGATTGGTACAATTATGCTAAGAGGAGTCCGCCTTGTTATTCCGGCGACACTACGACGAACGGTGTTAGGGCTGGCACACGAAGGCCACCCGGGCGAATCGGCGATGAAGCGACGGCTGCGCTCTAAAGTATGGTGGCCCCAGATTGACAGGGATACCGAGAAATTTGTGAAAGATTGTCTAGATTGTATGTTAGTATCCCAGGCGACAAATCCACCTCCGATGAAGAGAACCGAGTTTCCAAACGGACCGTGGCTTTCAGTGGCTACAGACTTACTAGGACCACTTCCGAATAATGAATACATATTAGTTCTAATAGATTACTACTCGAGGTACATGAAGTTTAAGTTTTTGCGGTCAATCACATCACAATTGCTAATTGAAGCCTGTAAGGAAATTTTCAGCAGGTTAGGTTACCCAAAAGAATTGAGGACTGATAATGGTCGGCAGTACGTAAGTGTTGAGTTTCGAAACTATTGCAAGTCGTGCGGAATTGAACAAATCACCACACCACCTTATTGGCCACAGGCCAACGGCGAGGTGGAAAACATGAATAAAGCATTAGTCAAGCGTCTGAAGATAGCCCACCTGCACAATAAGGATCTTGAAGATGAAATCAGAACCTTCACACTCATGTACAATGTCACCCCTCATGGAACTACTGGGTCGGCTCCAACAGAATTAATGTTCAACAGAGTCATTCGCGATAAAATTCCTGGAATACAGGATTTGGTGGGAGAGTTCGCAGTTTCAGTTGAAAAGGACAGGGACTGTGTAAATAAGGGAAAAGGGAAAGAAGTGGCAGACAAAAAAAGGGGAGCCAAAGAAGTAAATATTAACGCAGGAGACAAGGTGGTTCTTAAGAATGTAGTTTTTCCCCACAAGCTCACATTGAACTTCGATACTACTGAATATGAAGTTGTTGAAAGGAGTGGAGACATAGTAAAAGTAGTAGGTGGCGGCAGAATGCTAATGAGAAACGTAAGTCATCTAAAAAAGGTTCCCAAAAGAATAGAACTACCCGGCGACTCCAAAAAGGTGTCTTTTCCCGATCCTGGCGTTGACCAAGTCTCAGATCCCGCATCGCCCAAGCAGCCAACCCCTGGAAGGATTGATGAACATAACCCGGACGGATTGAAGCTAAAGCTCGTGAGGAAGGAAGGGATGTGGGAACCAGCATCACGATATTAATCGAGGACGGAAGAGAGAAGCGCTCTCCTTACGCCTACTCCATCTCCTCCTGTTCATATATGTATATTAGTTTAGGTTGGTTTTGACACTCGACACGATCAGAGCGTGAATAAAGAACATTTAAAAAAGCACAATTAAATAGCAAGTTTTATGGGACTGGTGAAGTGTTACAGGTCCTATCGGCTGTCTTCACTCGTCGAGCAATGGTCCACGTAAAGAAGACGGGTCGTGATCATGTCCTATACATTGAGAACATGAAGGCCCTTACCGACATTAATCCTGATCTGCATAGAACACCTGCTTAAACTGACTCTACGAAGGATGGAGCGACACCTAATTTATTTCGTTAATGCAGTTCATCTAAATGTTCTATTTATATTTATATTTACTTTCAATTGCAATTTGTACTTTTATTATATTATGTGTGGTACTGTGTGTGTATTCCAGGTCTTAGCACTTCAAAATACTTATACTTCTATTACTTATGTCTGCAATCGAGCCTAATCAAAACCTTAACAGCCATGCATTGATCAGAATTCTTTGTAAACAAACTACTGGTCTGAAAATATGTCACATAAGTGCGCAAAGTCTGACTAATAAAATCGATGAGTTCAGGTACCTGTTCGAAAATTCAAAAGTCGATGTCATCTGTATTTCCGAAACTTGGTTTACTTCCGATATCAGTAGTTCGTATCTTCGTTGTGCTAATTATAATTTGTTTCGTTCTAAAAGAGTAAATCATGCCGGTGGTGTTGCTATTTTTGTCCGTAAACAATTTAAATGTAAAGTTATACGTCAGCAAGAGCTGGAGAGTGCAATAGAATACTTATTTGTAGAAGTACGAGGAACAAATTCTAAAAACATTCTTATTGGCTGTGCCTATAGACCACATCGTACTACTTGCTACTCAGATCTACTTGCCAATCTGTCTGCCCTAACGTGGACATACAAAAATGTTGTATTAACCGGTGATTTCAACAGTGACCTATTAACTGAAACTAGTCTCTGCGCAGAACTATTATCACTCGGACTTCAGCCAGCAAATGTCACACGCCCTACCCATTTCTCAAAATTCTCACAAACCCTACTAGACGTATTTTTCGTAGATGAGGCAAGTAAAATCCTTTTATATGACCAGGTATCTGTACCAGTTTTCTCGCGGCATGACCTTATCTACTTGACCTATAGCATAGATTTAAGCGCTGAAGAATACTTCATAACCTATCGGGCCTTAAAAGACATAAACTATACGCTACTGGACTCAGAGTGTAACTCTTACGACTGGCAAGCATTGTATACAATTCCCAATGTTGATTTACAGTTAGAGTTCTTTAACAACAATATCGAGCTTCTCTACAACAAATATGTACCAGTCAAAATAAAAAAAATTAGGCCAAATGAGAACCCATGGATTAGCATGGAAATAAAAAATACCATAAATGCGTGTGATAGGGCCTATAGAAAGTGGAAACGCTATAAAACAGAATACTTGCACAAACAGTACAGTTCCTTGAGAATAAAGGTCAATAAGTCATGCTGGTTAGCTAAAAGGAAATTTTATCAACAGAAATTCAATATTGTGTCATCTGGTAAAGAATTCTGGAAGAACATAAAAAGTATTCGAATAGGAGAACAACGACAAGAGACAGCTTGCCATATTAATGCTAATGAGTTAAATAATAAATTTGTTAAATCTCAACCTGTAGTTCCTGATCAAACTTACAACCCGTACCTGAACACATTGCCAAACAACAACTGTGATACTAGCTTTACGGCCCTGTTCTAGTTTTCACTTCCGAAAAATTCAGACGGATTCGAATTTCCCAGACCTGTTCCAAGACTTACTTCCGAAAAAACTGCACGGAATCGAATTTCCCTCTGTTGTTACTCTGTTAACTTCCGAAAAATTCACACGGAAACTTTCCGACAAGCATTTGACAGGCGGATTTAAATCCGGCAGTATAAATATTAATTATTTAAAAATACTACGCGATAGCTTTAAAATCCATTTATATTTTTATGATATTCCTTTATGTTTTATGATCATAATTGCATCATCGGAATCGAAATTATTTGCATATATGAGTTAATAAAAATTATTTTGTGGTTGCACCTCAAAAACCAGTCAATTCTAGCCTTGACAATTATTTCAAATCCCCTGCCCTTGTTCTAAATTCCGCTCGGATTTGGCTAAAATGGGCCAGGGCTATCATGGTAGGCTGGAAAATAATAATTTTGTAAAGATGATTTATTCACATTCTTATTATGCCAGTTTTTTTTATGGTAAGAATGATTATTTATCCGAGATACCTTAAATCATGTTTTGGTTTAAAATTTCACTTAATTTAATGCTTAAACTGAGCGAAACCTTTTTAATAGGGATGTTTTTTGGAGAACTCAGCAACCCTTTTCTTTTCAGTATTGTGTAGCGCTGGATGCGAAAAGGGGAACAAATGAGGGAAATTATATATTATGTTAAAGGGAAATTCGACAATGTTAACAAATTCACTTCCGAGTGAAAACTGGAACAGGCCGGTTAGTTTTGTTTGTGTGAGTCAGTGTGATGTCCTACAGTCCATGTTAAATATAAAATCAAGTGCAATAGGTCTAGTCCTTGTCCCCAGGCTACTTCCACATATAACACACATTTTTAATACAGCAATAACATCTTCTACATTTCCAACATGCTGGAAGACAGCCAAATTACTTCCTATACACTCAGGGAAATATTCGGGTTTTTCGATGTCAAATCAAGTACGAACGATATCGAAAGTTGGGTAAGCACGAATTTTCTTGATCCAAGAACGAATATTTCAAATCAAGAACGACTAATTCAAGACCGAAAGTAAGAATTTGAGAACGAACGTTCTTGAAATAAGTACGACATAAAATTGTTTTAATAACAAAAATTCTACTTTTAAGAATGAAAAATTCTTAATTTAAGGACTTTTGTACTTCATAGCTTTTACTTAACATCATTAATTATTTCAATTATTTTTACTGTTTAACATATTTTTAAAAACTCTTACCCCGACCTCGGTTTGAACCCGCGACCACCAGCTCTGCAGTCAGACGCCTTTACCAACTCGACCACGCACGCTTCTTAAAGTGCGTGGACTAAAGAAGGCACAAAAACTCTCCACGGAAGGGCTAGCGTACAACTTCTATTTATTTATTTTCAAAAAATGTATTAAGGGTTTTTAAAACAAAAATAAAAAAAATGTACAGATAATTAAAAACAAAACAAATACCGAATAAAATTCGGTATTGGTTTAAGAATGTTCGTTCTCAAATTATTCGTACTACATTTTTCTGGGTGTACCGAAAATAAAGGGTGAATATAGACCGATATCTATACTTTCCTTTTTATCTAAAGCATTTGAGCGACTAGTCTCCACACAAATTAATTTGTATCTTCACGATAATTCACTATTGAATACACGACAACATGGCTTTCGGAAAACCCGTAGTTGTATGACAGCAATTTTAAAAATCTCAGAGGATATTCGCATGAAAACGGATGATAAGCAAGTTACGTTTCTAACACTACTAGACTATAGCAAGGCTTTCGACACTGTCGATCATTTTATTCTATGTACTAAGTTAGAAAAACTATATAATTTTTCCAACCCAGCTACAAGCTTGGTAAGAACATACCTTATGGGCCGATCTCAATGTGTTGTAACGGAGTCTGAGACCTCAGACTTTTTATTTATGTGGTGTCCCCCAAGGGTCGGTCCTTGGACCATTACTGTTTTCGATGTATTGAATGTATTGATGTTAGTAATAGTGAACTTAAACTAGTTAGCAATTGGGCGAGAAATAACGGTCTTCAAATAAAAATAAAACAAGAGAGAACGCTATAGTCGGGTTGGTGTCCCGACTATCTAATACCCGTCACTCGGCTAAAGGGACTGCGAGGGAGATGCATAACTTTTTAACGAATGGTCCGATTTGAAAAATTTCTTCTACATTTCGATAGGTATAACTAAACACAACAGAATTGCATTTATACTTATCCAAAATCTTTAAAAATGTGGGCGCCAGATACATTTTAGTATAGTTTGTGTGCATTAATGGGTGATTGTGGGCGTTAGAGGGGGCGTAGCGCTTGGCTGAAATAAACTTGCGCTGCGTAGGAAGCCCAAGAATATGTGTTGGTAATTCCAACTTTCTAGCTTTTGTAGTTTCCGAGATCACAGCGTTCATACAGACAGACAGACGGACAGACGGACAGACGGACATGGCTAGATCGACTCGGCTAGTGATCCTGATCAAGAATATATATACTTTATGGGGTCGGAAACGCTTCCTTCTAGCTGTTACATACTTTTGCACGAATACAATATACCCTTTTACTCTACGAGTAACGGGTATAAAAATCCAAATGTTTGATTATAATAAATAATAATAACAGTGTTGCCATTTTGTCCTTTTTAAGGACAGATCTGTCCTTTTTTTAACGGCTTCATCCTGAAAAAATTTTAAACATCCCCTGTCCGGAAATTTGTCCTTTTTTTAGAAATAAGGTTTTGATTGTTATTTTTGTTGGTCGTATTTGTATAAACCTGTTTTATATGCCTAAACGGCTTTTTAAACATCATTCTTATAGTTAGGAACTTAAAAACTAATTATTTTTACGAATTATCAAAGAGACGTGAAGCAATCGATGGATTTTCTTTATTGTAAGATTTGTTTCTATAGCAAAAGCAAAAAGAAAACATTTTAAAATTATCGCAATTTTTATTCTCTGCTTTTTTTCAGAAAAATGTTCAGATTTTAACGACTCTGATTCGGGCTTGATACAGTCTTTAAAAATTTTTGTATTACCAATGTAATTACTTGAAATGCTTTTATTATTTTAAATATTATAGATTATTACGTATACGTACAATTTAAATTTACATTGGTAAAATGATCGAGCGAAGAAGGTTGTGAGTCGGGCGCAGTAGATCATTACATAATTAAATTTAATATTAGATCCATTTAAATTAAGTAAAAATATAACCCTTTGATGAAAACTGTTAAAAATGTGTAAGTATTCACTTTTGTCCTTTTTTTGTCCTTTTTTAATTTTTTTTGGCCGGTTTTTTTGGCTTATCTGTCCTGTTTTTCAAGCTAAGTGATGGCAGCACTGAATAATAAATAATTAATAACCTTCTAGCGTTTGTAGTTTCTGAGATCTCAGCGTTCATACAGACGGACAGACAGACATGGCTATATCGACTCGGCTAGTGACCCTAATCAAGAATATCCGGCCTGTTCCAGTTTTCACTCAGAAGTGAATTTGTTAACATTGTCGAATTTCCCTTTAACATAATATATAATTTCCCTTATTTATTCCCCTTTTCTCATCCAGCGCTACACAATACTAAAAAGAAAAAGGTTGCCGAGTTCTCCAACTCTAAATGTAACTTTATCCGGCCTGATCCAGTTTTCACTCGGAAATGAATTTGTTAACATTGTCGAATTTCCCTTTAACATACGGCCCTGTTCTAGTTTTCACTTCCGAAAAATTCAGACGGATTCGAATTTCCCAGACCTGTTCCAAGACTCACTTCCGAAAAAACTGCACGGAATCGAATTTCCCTCTGTTGTTACTCTGTTAACTTCCGAAAAATTCACACGGAAACTTTCCGACAAGCATTTGACAGGCGGATTTAAATCCGGCAGTATATATATTAATTATTTAAAAATACTTCGCGATAGCTTTAAAATTCATTTATATTTTTATGATATTCCTTGATGTTTTATGATCATAATTGCATCATCGGAATCGAAATTATTTGCATATATGAGTTAATAAAAATTATTTTGTGGTTGCACCTCAAAAACCAGTCAATTCTAGCCTTGACAATTATTTCAAATCCCCTGCCCTTGTTCTAAATTCCGCTCGGATTTGGCTAAAATGGGCCAGGGCTATCATGGTAGGCTGGAAAATAATAATTTTGTGAAGATGATTTATTAACATTCTTATTATGCCAGTTTTTGTTATGGTAAGAATGATTATTTATCCGAGATACCTTAAATCATGTTTTGGTTTAAAATTTCACTTAATTTAATGCTTAAACTGAGCGAAACCTTTTTAATAGGGATATTTTTTGGAGAAGTCAGCAACCCTTTTCTTTTCACCATGATAGCCCTGACCCATTTTAGCCAAATCCGAGCGGAATTTAGAACAAGGGCAGGGGATTTGAAATAATTGTCAAGGCTAGAATTGACTGGTTTTTGAGGTGCAACCACAAAATAATTTTTATTAACTCATATATACAAATTATTTCGATTCCGATGATGCAATTATGATCATAAAACATCAAGGAATATCATAAAAATATGATTGGCTTTTAAAGCTATCGCGAAGTATTTTTAAATCATTAATATTTATACTGCCGGATTTAAATCCGCCTGTCAAATGCTTGTCGGAAAGTTTCCGTGTGAATTTTACGGAAGTTAACAGAGTAACAACAGAGGGAAATTCGATTCCGAGCAGTTCTTTCGGAAGTGAGTCTTGGAACAGGTCTGGGAAATTCGAATCCGTGTGAATTTTTCGGAAGTGAAAACTAGAACAGGGCCGATAATATAATTTCCCTTATTTGTTCCCCTTTTCGCATCCAGCGCTACACAATACTAAAAAGAAAAGGATTGCCGAGTTCTCCAAAAAACATCCCTATTAAAAAGGTTTCGCTCAGTTTAAGCATTAAATTAAGTGATATTTTAAACCAGAACATGTTTTAAGGTATCTCGGATAAATAATCATTCTTACCATAAAAAAACTGGCATAATAAGAATTTTAACAAATCATCTTCACAAAATTATTATTTTCCAGCGTACCATGACAGCCCTGGCCCATTTTAGTCAAATCCGAGCGGAATTTAGAACAAGGGCAGGGGATTTGAAATAATTGTCAAGGCTAGAATTGACCGGGTTTTGAGGTGCAACCACAAAATAATTATTATTAACTCATATATGCAAATAGTTTCGATTCCGATGATGCAATTATGATCATAAAACATCAAGGAATATCATAAAAAAATGATTGGCTTTTAAAGCTATCGCGAAGTATTTTTAAATAATTAATATTTATACTGCCGGATTTAAATCCGCCTGTCAAATGCTTGTCGGAAAGTTTCCGTGTGAATTTTTCGGAAGTTAACAGAGTAACAACAGAGGGAAATTCGATTCCGTGCAGTTCTTTCGGAAGTGAGTCTTGGAACAGGTCTGGGAAATTCGAATCCGTGTGAATTTTTCGGAAGTGAAAACTAGAACAGGGCCATATATATACTTTATGGGTTTGGAAACGCTTCCTTCTAGCTGTTACATACTTTTGCACGACTACAATATACCCTTTTACTCTACGAGTAACGGGTATAAAAAAACAATGTTTTATTTCGCTTCGAATATTTTCGTGGTATACCAGTTACTAAAGGGTCATTCCACGTGAAACGTGACAGGCCAATTTGGGTCAAATCTAAGAATTAAGCGAAACTTTTTTTTCCGATAGAGGATTGAAATATAAGGATCGGTTTTTTTTTTTTTTTAACTCTTACCGTTTATTTTTAAAAAATATTTGTTTTCATTAAGCTCCGATTTTTGAGTTATGCCGCACTTGAGACTCGTTTGAGTTATTTTAATATTTCGGATGCCACTTTGTGGCATATCTTAATATCTTTCAAAAAAATATTTTAAAAAATGTTTAAATTTAAAATTAAGTATTTTTTAAGAGAATTTAAAATTAGAAAACTTCTGTACGCCGGAATACACGCGGTTTCCGAATAAAAAAATTATCCCCATATTGCTTCATCAATTCTTCACAAAGTGGTAAAATAAAATTTTTGTAATCGCAAGACGTACTAGTAAAGACAGCGATTTTAGTTTAGCGACTTTGCGTCAAGCAACAACAGCGCAACGTGTAAGCAAAGAGGCGATATTTCTATCGCCTATCGTCCAGAAGTCACTTCTTATAGCCTCTTCCCCTAGAGTCCATCCGTGTGAAACGGTTGGGATTTTTGACGAATGTGAAACTCGTGTTCCCACAGAACTCCATCCACCATCTACCATCCGATAACAGCTGACTTAAGAGCAGTTGCTCAACTCAACATTGACGAAGGGGGATTTTAACTCGGCAAAACTGGCGTAAAATTGCGTTTTCCTAAACTTAATGTAGAATAAAATAATAAATAGCATAAGATAATAGTTTAAAACATATCTGAGCTTTTATAACACATTCTATAACGATTATGCATACATATTGCTGACTGGGGGAGAGCCTAACCTCCCGTACCCCACACTCCGCTCTTACTACGCCTCTGTCTAGCCAATATTAATGTAAAAAATTTTGTAAACAAAACCAAATTTGTGCTGTTTTGGTAATTTATAGCAACTTTGGAGCTTTATAGGAGTACATAGTAGACTTTTAATTAATATTGGTTAGTATTTACGAATTGCAGAACATATTCTGAGACTTTGCTGCAAACATTGATGTTTTCGTTTGAAGAACAGCTTAAATTTTGGCCCACACATAGCAACTTGTTGGCGAATGCTTTTCCGCTCATAACAAACTACAAATAATTGAACAATAGCCAAAAAACAATGAACTTGAGCATTATTTAATTTTTTCCCGCCATTGATTTGATTTGTTCTCGTAGTCAACGTTCCATTTTTCACAGTCAAGAGGAAGAATTCAGAGTTGCATCGAAAAAACATCGCCTAACTATCGCATAAAAGAGCCCGTTATAGCCTCTTCCCATAGAGTCCATCCGTGTGAAACGGTTGGGATTTTTGACGAATGTGAAACTCGTGTTCCCACAGAACTCCATCCACCATCTACCATCCGATTACAGCTGACTTAAGTGCAGTTGCTCAACTCAACATTAACGAAGGGGGATTAACTCGGCAAAACTGGCGTAAAATTGCGTTTTCCTAAACTTATTGTAAAATAATATAATAAATAGCATAAGATAATAGTTTAAAACATATCTGAGCTTTTATAACACATTCTATAACGATTATGCATACATATTGCTGACTGGGGGAGAGCCTAACCCCCCGTACCCCACACTCCGCTTTTACTACGCCTCTGTCTAGCCAATATTAATATGAAAAATTTTGTAAACAAAACCAAATTTATGCTGTTTTGGTAATTTATAGCAAGTTTGGAGCTTTATAGGAGTACATAGTAAACTTTTAATTAATATTTGTTAGTATTTAGAACTGCAGAACATATTCTGAGACCTCGCTGCAAACATTGATGTTTTCGTTTGCAGAACAGCTTAAATTTTGGCCCACACATAGCAACTTGTTGGCGAATGCTTTTCCGCTCATAACAAACTACAAATAATTGTACAATAGCCAAAAAACAATGAACTTGAGCATTATTTAATTTTTTCCCGCCATTGATTTGATTTGTTCTCGTAGTCAACGTTCCATTTTTCACAGTGAAGAGGAAGAATTCAGAGTTGCACCGAAAAAACATCGCCTAACTATCGCATAAAAGAGCCCGTCAAAGTCCGTTAAAATTGGATGGCGGACTAACTGGGAAATTTTCGGAACGGCAAAACCTTACGGACCATCCGTTCAACGGATGGTAGACGGTGGATGGAGCTCTGTGGGAAGACCCTATTAAAGTCCGTCAAAATTGGATGGCGGACTAACTGGGAAATTTTCGGAACGGCAAAACCTTACGGACCATCCGTTCAACGGATGGTAGATGGTGGATGGAGCTCTGTGGGAAGACCTTATTATTAGTAACTTCTGGAAGATAGAAACACGACAGAACACATTTTACAAAAACAAAATATACATCTATCGCGAAGAAGTCACTTCTAGTCACTTCTGGAGGATAGAAATACGATAGAACACATTTTACAAAAACGAAAAGGGTCACGATCGTGGAGAAGACACTTCTAGGCAATAGAAATACGAAAAAACACATTTTACAAAAACAAAAAGGGTCGCGATCGTGGCGAAGTAACTTCTAAGGCACTTCTGAACGATAGAACATATTTGACTACCTAAAAAGGCTTGCGATCGTGAATCGTATACCTAAAAACTACCCTTTATTTTATGTGACCTACGCACTTTTTTGTTTTGAATTCAAGCGTCAGTTTGTTAGGAGATTTCTTTGTGATCAGTGCGAAATATTCTGAATTTCTGTGTTTTTGATGAAATGCGAAGTGAACCTGTTATTTTTTAGATATTACTCGGTTGAAAATTAAAAAACATCAATATTTATTTACATCAAAAAACGAAAACTTAACTATACGCCACTTATTTGATTATAAAAGGTAAATACCTTATACCTAAATAGTCATAGACCACGGAACTGGAATTAAATTAAATAATACAAAACCGTTCCCTATAAGCTTATGGACCGTGTTCACATGCCGCAATGCTTTCCTAATTATATATTTCAACAAATGTGTTCAAAAATGAGTACAAAAAACATATTTTCCTTTTAACCATTTTGCAATTGGGAAAGGGTCTTCTAGGTATCTTCTACAAGTGTCTTCTGAGTAACTTCCAGAAGTGACTTCCGCGATATCGCATTCGGATCGCCGCAGTCACCCCCGTCGGGAAGAAATGTTCCACTACGGCGGCACTTCTAGAAGCATCGCCGAAGTCATTTCTAGAAGTGTCGCCGAAGTCACTTCTAGAAGTTCCGCCGAAGTCACTTCACTCAGAAGTGACTTCGGGAAGTGTCGCCGTAGTGGAACATTTCTTCCCGACGTCACTAAATAGTGACTTCCGCGATAGAAAATGCTTGCAGGGTGGACAAGAAATCGGAGACAGACGAGTATGTGATCGAGCAAGATCGCTTGTTTCGAAAACATGACGGCAACCTGCTATGGGTTGTGCCGAAGCAGTTGAGATTACACATATTGCACGAATGCCACGATAAAGCCGGACACATGAGCACCGATAAGACAATGGCTCGAATTCAAAACTTGTTTTGGTTTCCCCGAATGCGAAACTATGTGAAAAGCTACATCAAGTCCTGTGTGGCCTGTATCTTTACAAATCACCAAGTGGACGCCAGGAAGGTCAGTACCACTACGATGATATCAAGCCGATTCCATTTTCAACCGTACACATGGATTACCTGGGACCGTTTCCGAAGAGTTCCAAAAGAAACGAGCATATTCTTGTGATAGTCGACGCACAGTGGCGCCTTGGGCCAAAAAACGTGCAATAAATCACTTTTTCGACTTTGTCCTAGAAAGTTGCGACCCATACCAATCGACAGGTAATTGATCCACTATTACAAATATGTAAATATGTAATATGTAAAGGTTTGTTGTTGTCGCTTTTCTTATTCAATTAGTCTAATAGTACACTTATAAACAATACAATATGTCCAGGAGAAGATAAATTTCAACAAGAAACCTTTAAAAACACAGGGCGGCAACACTACTACTAATTTGACCGCAGCTGTATGCTTTTATGTTTTTTGACTATGTTTTCTAAAATTTGTTTCTCCGTGAATAAAAATCCTAAAGTTATTCTAAGTATAGGATTTGAAAGATAAAGGGTGTATCTTTAAAAAAACTTCAACATCGAATCAAACCATGAATCCGTTTGCCTCTGAGAGCTCCGGAAAGTTGGCCAATTTCAGCATTTTTCGAACTTTGAGGTCCTTTTGCTAAGAATCCTTGCGTCGGGGAACTTTTTGGAAAACGCAGTTTTTCTTGGGAATTCGTAACGAATCAAAAAATATAGCATCCATCGAGGTAAATTTTTGATGCTGCATAGTGTAATCTTAATCAAATAATTTGGAAAAACTTACAGCCACAATCTAGATTTTGCCGCCCGCTTAAAATACAATTTATAAAAGAAACGACTTCGCTCATATTAAGTGAAAATGAATCGTTAGAAAATTAAATAAAAAAACCTTAAGGTTAATATATATACACAGAGGTAAAAGAATAATTGTTAAGTTTGAACCTTACTTGACCCTAATAGACGGTAAAGTTCTTAATACTTTAACTGGAACCAATTCATGCCAATCTTGCCCACTTTGCGGTGCAAAGCCGAAGCAACTATGTATTGAATACTAGTGACATTGACTCAAACATTTTTAAAGAACCAAATTCAAATCTTAAATTTGGCATTAGTCCCTTACACACAGATTCCAATAAGAATATGCGAAAAAAACATATTCAAGCAAGGCTTTGGAATGAAATGGGCTTAAATGTTGACAGTCCTAAGCAAAACGGAAGCGGTAGCAGTAACGATGGAAACACGGCAAGGCGAGCATTCGCAAACTGTGAGCTACTTTCATTAATATTAAAGGGGGGGTAGGGTCTTGCAAAAAAAAAATTTCGTTTTTTTTTAAATTTTTTTTCTTGTACATTAACATCTTAAGAGTATACAAAAAAAGTTTTAAGTCAATCGGACAAAAACTTTAGAAGTTATGCTAAAACTAGTGCCCTAACCTCTAAGACTTTAGGTACGTAAGTGCATCTTTAAGTGCGTTTTTCTCGAAACCACGTTTTGAAAGTCCGTGTTCATCGGCATTTCTAAACGGCTTAACCGATCGTTTTCAAATTTGTCGCATATTTTTCTGCATTAAAAAAACTTGCCCCCTGGGAAGCGTTATTTTTTATTTTTTAACTTTAAATATTTTATTTTTAAGCCGAAAGTCAATTTTTTTAGGTGAAAAACGCATTTTTGACTTTGGACTTTCGAAAAAAATTCTTAAAAATAAAAAATTAAAAAAAGGGCTTCCCAGGGGGCGGGTTTTTTTAAATCTTAAGCGATTTGTAAAAACAAAATGGAAATCCGATCATTTTTAGCGGAGGTACAGTGAACACCGCAAAACGCCTTTTTTTAATAGTGTTCCAGCAATCGCTTTGCCACCGATATATTAGCCGATAGTATCGGCTATAAAAATTAGTGGATATTATTTAACTGACACTTAATAATATACAAAAGGTTTGAATTAAATCCACCCAACCAGTTTTTATAGAAAAAATCGCAAAGTTAGTCGATTTGTGCCAAAGACCATGGAACCGAGGCAAAGAAATGTATTAGGGGCTTGCGCGTTACTCTAGCAGTCCGTAGTAAGCATTTTTTATGGGAATAATTATATTACAATGCACAATAATAGAAAATCGTTTTTTTTACAGCGGGATTTAAAGAAAGATTTTTCCTGGACGATGCCGATTTCGACAGGATAACCCAGAATTTTTCCGTACGCCCAGGACAGGATATCTAAGAGTCAGAAGCAGATTAAAGTAAAAGTTTAAGTACTCCAATAGAAGCAAAAAAGTTAAAGGGTCTCATAAATGTACCATGAAGTACCAAAAAATCTCATTACCACTTTTAATTTTCTTAGTTTTTATGATTTGTTTGATACCATATTTGAAAAGATATTAAAATAAAAAAGAACAAGAGAGAACGCTATAGTCGGGTTGGTGTCCCGACTATCTAATACCCGTCACTCGGCTAAAGGGAGTGCGATGGAGATGGAGATATGGACTTTGATCAGCAATAACTTTTTAACGAATGGTCCGATTTAAAAAATTTCTTCTACATTTCGATAGGTATTGATAAACACAACAAAACTGCATTTTTACCTTTTCGAAATATTTAAATTTTTAAAATCGTATATTAGCTATTGTGGGCGTTAGAGGGGGCGTGGCACCTTTTTGAAATAAACTTGCGCTGCGTAGGAGCTCCAAGAATCTTCATGCCAAATACCAATCCTCTAGCTTTTATAGTTTCCGAGATCTCAGCGTTCATACGGACAGACAGACAGACGGACAGACGGACAGACAGACATGGCTAGATCGACTCGGCTAGTGATCCTGATCAAGAATATATATACTTTATGGGGTCGGAAACGCTTCCTTCTAGCTGTTACATACTTTTGCACGAATACAATATACCCTTTTACTCTACGAGTAACGGGTATAAAAACCAAAAATTTAGTACTGCTTTCACTGTAGGAATGAAATGGAAAGAAACACATTTTATAATCTTTTTCGATCCGCTACTAATATTAATTTCGGCTCGTTAATGACATTAAAATCGCCTCGCTAAAGATATCACCAAAGGCTCGCAAACGATCCGTTTACGAGCTATCGAGAACGAAACTTTCTCTGCCACAAACTGAGCGACCAGTGATTCGTTTTCTTATCGTTCTCGGATCGGAGGCGATAGTCGTTTTCCGTTTAATAGGGTCTTCCCACAGAGCTCAATCCACCATCTACCATCCGTTGAACGGATGGTACGTAAGGTTTTGCCGTTCCAAAAATTTCCCAGTTAGTCCGCCATCCAATTTTGACGGACTTTGACGTTGACTGCGAGAACAAATCAAATCAATGGCGGGAAAAAATTAAATAATGCTCAAGTTCATTGTTTTTTGGCTATTGTTCAATTATTTGTAGTTTGTTATGAGCGGAAAAGCATTCGCCAACAAGTTGCTATGTGTGGGCCAAAATTTAAGCTGTTCTGCAAACAAAAACATCAATGTTTGCATGAAGTCTCAAAATATGTTCTGCAATTCGTAAATACTACACTGATAAAAAAATTGAATAGTAAATTTAAATATTGGCCTATTGAATCAAAAATTTCATATGTCGTATTCAAATTTAATAAAAAAAACATTGAATTAAATACGAAAAATATTAAAACACTTAGTTTAATATTAAAATATTTAAATCCAAGAAGTGCATATTAAATTTTAAATTGGGTATGTTTATTTTAAAAAGTATTATATTCATCGTTAATATTTTCAGAATTACAAAAATCCGTATTCAAATTAAATATGTTTCATATTAGTTTTACATATTCAAAATATTTTATTTTAAAGTTTATAATATTTTTACAAAGTAGCTAATATGCATGATTTATTTAAAGGTTTTTTATGTTCAGATTGAAAACTTTAGCAATTTATCCGAAATATGAACTCTTTTAATTTGAATATAAAACATTTTATAAATTGATTACTTAACTGAAAGACTACGATTATTTTAAATGAAATTAGCATATATGCTAATATTTTTCATATTAGTTTCACCTAAATCGGAACGGTCGTTCTCCCGGAAATCATTAAGAAGGAAAACTGTTCGTCTAACATAATTTAATGTATAACAACGAAAGACTGCTTTGTTTTTTATTGTTTTATTAAAATATGCAGAAAGTAATGGAGGTCCCATTACGAAACTTTCAGGAGCCAACAAGAATTATGTATAGAACATTATACTATTTTTTTATAAAGATTAAAAATGCGGATTTGCAGAAAACCGCGAATGAAATATTTTTTTTTAAGTTGGGACTAGATTTTGCACTGGAACCATTATGGATGTTATTTTTATCTGAAAGCTTGGCAAAAATAATTATTTTTGGGTATTTTTATTTATTTTTTACCCCACGTAATTTAAAGGTATAAATGAATTGAACAAAAAAATAACATCGCCATATCTTCGTTTCTGTAAAATGGATTTTTTCTTTTACTCTTTTAAAAATCCCATTTAAATGGTGTGATATCGTCATAAAAATTAGAAATCGTTTCGAGACCATGAAGAAAATCTCGATACGTTTCACAAAGAATCACTCATATGGAAAATGTTATATTTTAAGTTGTAGAAAGTTTTAAATGTTCGCGAACATGTTAACTTTACATTTAAGTTGAACTTATGCGCTCCCGCGTAACATGGTGCGATGGCGCAATTGGTAAGGCGTTTGCCTCTTATGCGGGAGGACCCAGGTTCGAAACACAACTAAAGCAGAGTAAGTAAAAAGTTTTTATGATGCATATCTAACACTTCCATAATAATTTGAAAAAAAAATGTATTAAAAAAGTTGTTAATACAACTACTAAAAAAAAATAAGTTATGTCGGGAGCGGGATTTGAACCTCATACCCCCGAGCATAAAATAGTAGCAGAGCAAGCACACTTGGCCTCTGAGCCATGCCCATATTATTTTCTTTCGTGACAGAATGCTTACAAGAGCAAGAGAGTTTATCTATTTTTCTTCTCTAAAGTAAATATTTCCATATTTAAATTTAATATTTCGATATTTAAATTTAATATTGAAAAGAATTTAATATGCACATATTTAAATTTAATAAAAACCGCAATGTATGAAAATCAAAGCGAAAAATATTTGAATTGAATATGAAATCGTTGGATTTACTACGTTTTTTTTATCAGTGTAACTAATATTAATTAAAAGTGTACTATGTACTCTTATAAAGTTCCAAAGTTGCTATAAATTACCAACAGGGCACAAATTTGGTTTTGTTAACAAATTTTTCACATTAATATTGGCTAGACAGACGGGGGGTTAGGCTCTCTCCCAGTCAGCAATATGTATGCATACTCGATTAGGATTTGTATTAATAAAAGTTCAGATATGTTTTTAAACTATTATCTTATGCTATTTATTGTATTATTCTACAAAAAAATTGGGAGAACGCAATTTTACGACAGTTTTTCTGAGTTGAAATCGCCCTTCGTTAATGTTAAGTGAGCAACTGCTCTTTATGTCAGCTGTTATTGGATGGTAGATGGTGGATGTGCTCTGTGGAAACACGAGTTTCACATTTGTCAAAAATCCCAACCGTTTCACACGTATGGACTCTATGGGAAGAGGCTATAAGTTTCGCGTAACTATCGTTTGCGATATCGCTAACGAACATTTGGTCAACTGGGTTATTCTGAGTGATTTCTTCTGTGTATTGCCTTTGGCTTGCGTTGGCGCAAATAATTTACTTTTAGTGGGGAGTGTAGGGTAATGTGACGAACGATTCTTTTTTTTAATGTAATTTTACTAAAAATCAATATTTTTCAAAAGTGTAAACGCAGAAAGTTGCCTACATTTACTGAGAATATTTCTGTAAAATTTGGAGTCGAAATTCCAACGCAGCCAAATCCCACAGCGTTTAACGTGAACCCTTCTTTTTTTGCACTTTCAAAAGTTGTAGGGTAATGTGACGAACGATTTGTTCTTTAATGTAACTTCCCCAAAAATCAATATCTTCTAAAGCAGAAAGTTGCTACTGAGCATATTTTTGTAAAAGTACGATTCGAAATTTCATCGGAGTTATATCCCACAGCTTTTGTTGTGAGCCATCCTTTCCAACTGACGGCACCACTAAAAAAAAACAAAACTAAAACAAAACTGCAGCATTTAATGTTATCTGGTAATATTATAGTTTTCTACACAAAATCAACCATAACAATAAAAATTCTTGAATAAAAAATATTTGTCACCATACAATATTAAATGTTCGTCACAATACCAAAGACCAATATAATTTCTAAGATGAGTAACGGCCATACATTCGTTTGGCAATATGCAGCACATTTTTTGGTGGCGACGAAAATCTCGCTCTATCCGCTCGCACAAAGTTGAGAGCGTAAAAATCTAAAAAGAGAGTGCACATGATTGTGTGAGTACACACAACTAGTAACCCTGCAGTTCCATTCAGCGCTTTTTTAGCAGTGAATCACTGCTAAAAACTGAGCACTAAGCGCTCAATCACTGCTGAATTTGTATGAAAAATAGCGATGATTTTAACATGGGCATGTCCTAGGGGCTCATCACTGCCAGAAACTAGCGCTTTTTTAGCACCTGTTCATCACCATTTTTCAGCGCCTAATTCATCACTAAATTCACTAAATAATTATCATCCAAAGTCATCAACTATTCACTGCCCATTTTCATCACCTGTTCACCGCCCATTTTTATTAAAAATATGTTGAATTTCATCGACTTTATCATTAGGTTTATTTCTCTTTAATTCATTTTTACTACATAATTTTTAATACATTATTTTCATACTTTTACATTAAATTAATAGATTTTTACAAACTACGGTGGCTCTTCGGCACGTTCCTAGCTTCCAGAGTCTTGGTGAGCTGCCTTTTTGCGCATGGAGATTTTTCAGTCATCTCCGCATCCTGTCCGGAGGCACTGTAGGCTCCACCTGACCAATGGGATCTGAATTTGGAAAATATATATTTTTATAATATTATATAAAGAGACAAGAACGGTAAAACTTACTTAGCAGTGCAAGAATAACATCCTTCTGGGCTGTAGGACAAAATGATTTAATCTGAAACGATATTGTTTATGCACCTTGTTCCGTCAGCTTGACCTAAAAATATTAAACAATAAAACATACGTACTCTAAAAATGAGAAGCTATAATAATTAAGACAAGACAAAGTTTTAATACCCTTGAAAATTACTTACCTAAAAATGTATTCTTTATTAATAGCACTTTTGTTTGAACTCGAAAACAACTTGTCACAGTTAGAACGCAATTGAAAAACGCGGAACAACGGCGTCTGCCTTTGAGAAATATAAAAAGAATACTGAGCGAGAAAAACAACATCTGCAATTTCAATCTCTCTTGTTGTTCTTTTCCCTTTGTCACGATCGCGCTTGCCTAACTTGTTTCTAACCCTGCGCAGAGAGAGAGATTGAGAGAGAGAAATTTGGAAGAGCGTCGTCTCTGGCGCCGTTTCGGTCGGCTCCGTCGGCGACACTGTCGGCCTAGTCATGATGGAACTATACATGTATAGTTCCACCATGGGCCTAGTGATGATGTTGTGATGAAATTCATCACCTGTTCCTCACTATTTTTAGGCGCTCATTCACTGCTTGTTCAGCACCTTAATTTCGTAAAGAGATAGATTTTGTGGGAGGGGGTTGGTGCGAGAGTCGATTCTGCCGCGGCGCTGCCGGCGTCGCAGCCGACGCAGTGCTATTAAGCGCTCGGTCTGAATTCGGGAACTGCAGGGAAGCTAGTGCGTATGTGTGCGTACTTAATTGACGAGACGATTTTCGGCCAGAAATCATTTCTCGGCTGAGAAATTAATTGTGTGTCAAAAAAACTTCTATGATTGCATTTATGTATGTATGTATATATGTGTGGCAATGAAGCTTGATGTAAAACTTTTTTATGCACCTTAAAAACGAATATCTGCATATTTCATTTATATATTTTTACATATTTACATGTTTAAATTAAAGCTAAACAAAATATAAAACTGCTTGATAAAATTTAAAAATATTTTAATAAAGTTATATATATTTGAACTAGCAAGGTGGGCCGCAGCTTCGCCCGCGGAAATTAAGATTGAAAATATGTATGTATGTATGTAGAATAGCTACATATATTCCCATACCTTTAGCTTTATATTAATAACTAGCAAGGTGGGCCGCAGCTTCGCCCGCGGAAATTAAGATTGAAAATATGTATGTATGTATGTAGAATAGCTACATATATTCCCATACCTTTAGCTTTATATTAATAAAGACAGGTGGGGGACGCCGTGAATCAAATTGTTTAAACATTTGCATTTGTTTAAACAATGTGAGGCACTTGTAAAAAAGAGCGTGAGAATCAATTGGTTTGAATATTTAATGTTCTTTTAATATTATCAATGCGATTTGAATTTTAAATCACAAAAATCGGTTACAAAATGTCTTAAATCTGTTGTGGAAATGTAAATTAAATATTCTATTAGCAAAAGGATATCAGTATTATCTTGATTTTTTGGATATACATATTTCGTGCGTGTGTGTGTACATAGCAGAGCGAATCTTTGTTTATTTTTGTTTTTTACAAATCCAAAGTTTGTAGATAACTCAACATTTGAAAACAAATGAAAAGATTTGCGATATAATCGATTTTTTAACCGCGCATTTTAAATTTTTTGTGACTGGTATTTTCATTTTTTCCCCTGCGCGGTCACACTTAAAATGCTACATACACACATTTACGACATAATGCAAAGTGCGCCAGCAGAACATACATACATACATATGTGGAGGCCGTGACGTCACGCATAGCAAAATTGGAAAATATTGGGGACTTGGTTAAGGAGGCTGAATTTCCCAAAAATTTAAATGCAGTTAGTTGCGGCTATGCCATAAGATTATGATCATAATTTTTTTAAACCATTTTAACAACATTTATAACAGAAAAATGGCAAAAGAAAGAATTAAAAAAAAAACGAATCGAATTTTGGGGCACTTTGGGGTCGTTTATTGTTTTAATTTGTACCTCACACACGTCTCCTAATTATTTCAGAATTATGCTGATTTTTCTAGATTTTTATGTCAATCCGCTCTGGTAGGAATTTACCACTGACCCATGTTTTATTCGAAGACTTTTATAAAGTAGTTTAGAAGACAGGTGGGGGACGCCGTGAATCAAATTGTTTAAACATTTGCATTTGTTTAAACAATATGAGGCACTTGTAAAAAAGAGCGTGAGAATCAATTGGTTTGAATATTTAATGTTCTTTTAATATTATCAATGCGATTTGAATTTTAAATCACAAAAATCGGTTACAAAATGTCTTAAATCTGTTGTGGAAATGTAAATTAAATATTCTATTAGCAAAAGGATATCAGTATTATCTTGATTTTTTGGATATACATATTTCGAATTTTGGGGCACTTTGGGGTCGTTTATTGTTTTAATTTGTACCTCACACACGTCTCCTAATTATTTCAGAATTATGCTGATTTTTCTAGATTTTTATGTCAATCCGCTCTGGTAGGAATTTACCACTGACCCATGTTTTATTCGAAGACTTTTATAAAGTAGTTTAGAAGACAGGTGGGGGACGCCGTGAATCAAATTGTTTAAACATTTGCATTTGTTTAAACAATATGAGGCACGTGTAATAAAGAGCGTGAGAATCAATTGGTTTGAATATTTAATGTTCTTTTAATATTATCAATGCGATTTGAATTTTAAATCACAAAAATCGGTTACAAAATGTCTTAAATCTGTTGTGGAAATGTAAATTAAATATTCTTTTAGCAAAAGGATATCAGTATTATCTTGATTTTTTGGATATACATATTTCGTGCGTGTGTGTGTACATAGCAGAGCGAATCATTGTTTATTTTTGTTTTTTACAAATCCAAAGTTTGTAGATAACTCAACATTTGAAAACAAATGAAAAGATTTGCGATATAATCGATTTTTTAACCGCGCATTTTAAATTTTTTGTGACTGGTATTTTCATTTTTTCCCCTGCGCGGTCACACTTAAAATGCTACATACACACATTTACGACTTAATGCAAAGTGCGCCAGCAGAACATACATACAAACATATGTGGAGGCCGTGACGTCACGCATAAGAGAATTGGAAAATATTGGGGACTTGGTTAAGGAGGCTGAATTTCCAAAAAATTTAAATGCAGTTAGTTGCGGCTATGCCATAAGATTATGATCATAATTTTTTTAAACCATTTTAACAACATTTATAACAGAAAAATGGCAAAAGAAAGAATTTTAAAAAAAACGAATCGAATTTTGGGGCACTTTGGGGTCGTTTATTGTTTTAATTTGTACCTCACACACGTCTCCTAATTATTTCAGAATTATGCTGATTTTTCTAGATTTTTATGTCAATCCGCTCTGGTAGGAATTTACCACTGACCCATTTTTTATTCGAAGACTTATATAAATGGTTTAGAAGACAGGTGGGGGACGCCGTGAATCAAATTGTTTAAACATTTGCATTTGTTTAAACAATATGAGGCACGTGTAATAAAGAGCGTGAGAATCAATTGGTTTGAATATTTAATGTTCTTTTAATATTATCAATGCGATTTGAATTTTAAATCACAAAAATCGGTTACAAAATGTCTTAAATCTGTTGTGGAAATGTAAATTAAATATTCTTTTAGCAAAAGGATATCAGTATTATCTTGATTTTTTGGATATACATATTTCGTGCGTGTGTGTGTACATAGCAGAGCGAATCATTGTTTATTTTTGTTTTTTACAAATCCAAAGTTTGTAGATAACTCAACATTTGAAAACAAATGAAAAGATTTGCGATATAATCGATTTTTTAACCGCGCATTTTAAATTTTTTGTGACTGGTATTTTCATTTTTTCCCCTGCGCGGTCACACTTAAAATGCTACATACACACATTTACGACTTAATGCAAAGTGCGCCAGCAGAACATACATACATACATATGTGGAGGCCGTGACGTCACGCATAACAAAATTGGAAAATATTGGGGACTTGGTTAAGGAGGCTGAATTTCCAAAAAATTTAAATGCAGTTAGTTGCGGCTATGCCATAAGATTATGATCATAATTTTTTTAAACCATTTTAACAACATTTATAACAGAAAAATGGCAAAAGAAAGAATTAAAAAAAAAACGAATCGAATTTTGGGGCACTTTGGGGTCGTTTATTGTTTTAATTTGTACCTCACACACGTCTCCTAATTATTTCAGAATTATGCTGATTTTTCTAGATTTTTATGTCAATCCGCTCTGGTAGGAATTTACCACTGACCCATGTTTTATTCGAAGACTTTTATAAAGTAGTTTAGAAGACAGGTGGGGGACGCCGTGAATCAAATTGTTTAAACATTTGCATTTGTTTAAACAATATGAGGCACGTGTAATAAAGAGCGTGAGAATCAATTGGTTTGAATATTTAATGTTCTTTTAATATTATCAATGCGATTTGAATTTTAAATCACAAAAATCGGTTACAAAATGTCTTAAATCTGTTGTGGAAATGTAAATTAAATATTCTTTTAGCAAAAGGATATCAGTATTATCTTGATTTTTTGGATATACATATTTCGTGCGTGTGTGTGTACATAGCAGAGCGAATCATTGTTTATTTTTGTTTTTTACAAATCCAAAGTTTGTAGATAACTCAACATTTGAAAACAAATGAAAAGATTTGCGATATAATCGATTTTTTAACCGCGCATTTTAAATTTTTTGTGACTGGTATTTTCATTTTTTCCCCTGCGCGGTCACACTTAAAATGCTACATACACACATTTACGACTTAATGCAAAGTGCGCCAGCAGAACATACATACATACATATGTGGAGGCCGTGACGTCACGCATAACAAAATTGGAAAATATTGGGGACTTGGTTAAGGAGGCTGAATTTCCAAAAAATTTAAATGCAGTTAGTTGCGGCTATGCCATAAGATTATGATCATAATTTTTTTAAACCATTTTAACAACATTTATAACAGAAAAATGGCAAAAGAAAGAATTTAAAAAAAAACGAATCGAATTTTGGGGCACTTTGGGGTCGTTTATTGTTTTAATTTGTACCTCACACACGTCTCCTAATTATTTCAGAATTATGCTGATTTTTCTAGATTTTTATGTCAATCCGCTCTGGTAGGAATTTACCACTGACCCATTTTTTATTCGAAGACTTATATTGGTTTAGAAGACAGGTGGGGGACGCCGTGAATCAAATTGTTTAAACATTTGCATTTGTTTAAACAATATGAGGCACGTGTAATAAAGAGCGTGAGAATCAATTGGTTTGAATATTTAATGTTCTTTTAATATTATCAATGCGATTTGAATTTTAAATCACAAAAATCGGTTACAAAATGTCTTAAATCTGTTGTGGAAATGTAAATTAAATATTCTATTAGCAAAAGGATATCAGTATTATCTTGATTTTTTGGATATACATATTTCGTGCGTGTGTGTGTACATAGCAGAGCGAATCATTGTTTATTTTTGTTTTTTACAAATCCAAAGTTTGTAGATAACTCAACATTTGAAAACAAATGAAAAGATTTGCGATATAATCGATTTTTTAACCGCGCATTTTAAATTTTTTGTGACTGGTATTTTCATTTTTTCCCCTGCGCGGTCACACTTAAAATGCTACATACACACATTTACGACTTAATGCAAAGTGCGCCAGCAGAACATACATACATACATATGTGGAGGCCGTGACGTCACGCATAACAAAATTGGAAAATATTGGGGACTTGGTTAAGGAGGCTGAATTTCCAAAAAATTTAAATGCAGTTAGTTGCGGCTATGCCATAAGATTATGATCATAATTTTTTTAAACCATTTTAACAACATTTATAACAGAAAAATGGCAAAAGAAAGAATTAAAAAAAAAACGAATCGAATTTTGGGGCACTTTGGGGTCGTTTATTGTTTTAATTTGTACCTCACACACGTCTCCTAATTATTTCAGAATTATGCTGATTTTTCTAGATTTTTATGTCAATCCGCTCTGGTAGGAATTTACCACTGACCCATGTTTTATTCGAAGACTTTTATAAAGTAGTTTAGAAGACAGGTGGGGGACGCCGTGAATCAAATTGTTTAAACATTTGCATTTGTTTAAACAATGTGAGGCACTTGTAAAAAAGAGCGTGAGAATCAATTGGTTTGAATATTTAATGTTCTTTTAATATTATCAATGCGATTTGAATTTTAAATCACAAAAATCGGTTACAAAATGTCTTAAATCTGTTGTGGAAATGTAAATTAAATATTCTATTAGCAAAAGGATATCAGTATTATCTTGATTTTTTGGATATACATATTTCGAATTTTGGGGCACTTTGGGGTCGTTTATTGTTTTAATTTGTACCTCACACACGTCTCCTAATTATTTCAGAATTATGCTGATTTTTCTAGATTTTTATGTCAATCCGCTCTGGTAGGAATTTACCACTGACCCATGTTTTATTCGAAGACTTTTATAAAGTAGTTTAGAAGACAGGTGGGGGACGCCGTGAATCAAATTGTTTAAACATTTGCATTTGTTTAAACAATATGAGGCACGTGTAATAAAGAGCGTGAGAATCAATTGGTTTGAATATTTAATGTTCTTTTAATATTATCAATGCGATTTGAATTTTAAATCACAAAAATCGGTTACAAAATGTCTTAAATCTGTTGTGGAAATGTAAATTAAATATTCTTTTAGCAAAAGGATATCAGTATTATCTTGATTTTTTGGATATACATATTTCGTGCGTGTGTGTGTACATAGCAGAGCGAATCATTGTTTATTTTTGTTTTTTACAAATCCAAAGTTTGTAGATAACTCAACATTTGAAAACAAATGAAAAGATTTGCGATATAATCGATTTTTTAACCGCGCATTTTAAATTTTTTGTGACTGGTATTTTCATTTTTTCCCCTGCGCGGTCACACTTAAAATGCTACATACACACATTTACGACTTAATGCAAAGTGCGCCAGCAGAACATACATACAAACATATGTGGAGGCCGTGACGTCACGCATAACAAAATTGGAAAATATTGGGGACTTGGTTAAGGAGGCTGAATTTCCAAAAAATTTAAATGCAGTTAGTTGCGGCTATGCCATAAGATTATGATCATAATTTTTTTAAACCATTTTAACAACATTTATAACAGAAAAATGGCAAAAGAAAGAATTTAAAAAAAAACGAATCGAATTTTGGGGCACTTTGGGGTCGTTTATTGTTTTAATTTGTACCTCACACACGTCTCCTAATTATTTCAGAATTATGCTGATTTTTCTAGATTTTTATGTCAATCCGCTCTGGTAGGAATTTACCACTGACCCATTTTTTATTCGAAGACTTATATTGGTTTAGAAGACAGGTGGGGGACGCCGTGAATCAAATTGTTTAAACATTTGCATTTGTTTAAACAATATGAGGCACGTGTAATAAAGAGCGTGAGAATCAATTGGTTTGAATATTTAATGTTCTTTTAATATTATCAATGCGATTTGAATTTTAAATCACAAAAATCGGTTACAAAATGTCTTAAATCTGTTGTGGAAATGTAAATTAAATATTCTTTTAGCAAAAGGATATCAGTATTATCTTGATTTTTTGGATATACATATTTCGTGCGTGTGTGTGTACATAGCAGAGCGAATCATTGTTTATTTTTGTTTTTTACAAATCCAAAGTTTGTAGATAACTCAACATTTGAAAACAAATGAAAAGATTTGCGATATAATCGATTTTTTAACCGCGCATTTTAAATTTTTTGTGACTGGTATTTTCATTTTTTCCCCTGCGCGGTCACACTTAAAATGCTACATACACACATTTACGACTTAATGCAAAGTGCGCCAGCAGAACATACATACATACATATGTGGAGGCCGTGACGTCACGCATAACAAAATTGGAAAATATTGGGGACTTGGTTAAGGAGGCTGAATTTCCAAAAAATTTAAATGCAGTTAGTTGCGGCTATGCCATAAGATTATGATCATAATTTTTTTAAACCATTTTAACAACATTTATAACAGAAAAATGGCAAAAGAAAGAATTTAAAAAAAAACGAATCGAATTTTGGGGCACTTTGGGGTCGTTTATTGTTTTAATTTGTACCTCACACACGTCTCCTAATTATTTCAGAATTATGCTGATTTTTCTAGATTTTTATGTCAATCCGCTCTGGTAGGAATTTACCACTGACCCATGTTTTATTCGAAGACTTTTATAAAGTAGTTTAGAAGACAGGTGGGGGACGCCGTGAATCAAATTGTTTAAACATTTGCATTTGTTTAAACAATATGAGGCACGTGTAATAAAGAGCGTGAGAATCAATTGGTTTGAATATTTAATGTTCTTTTAATATTATCAATGCGATTTGAATTTTAAATCACAAAAATCGGTTACAAAATGTCTTAAATCTGTTGTGGAAATGTAAATTAAATATTCTTTTAGCAAAAGGATATCAGTATTATCTTGATTTTTTGGATATACATATTTCGTGCGTGTGTGTGTACATAGCAGAGCGAATCATTGTTTATTTTTGTTTTTTACAAATCCAAAGTTTGTAGATAACTCAACATTTGAAAACAAATGAAAAGATTTGCGATATAATCGATTTTTTAACCGCGCATTTTAAATTTTTTGTGACTGGTATTTTCATTTTTTCCCCTGCGCGGTCACACTTAAAATGCTACATACACACATTTACGACTTAATGCAAAGTGCGCCAGCAGAACATACATACAAACATATGTGGAGGCCGTGACGTCACGCATAACAGAATTGGAAAATATTGGGGACTTGGTTAAGGAGGCTGAATTTCCAAAAAATTTAAATGCAGTTAGTTGCGGCTATGCCATAAGATTATGATCATAATTTTTTTAAACCATTTTAACAACATTTATAACAGAAAAATGGCAAAAGAAAGAATTTAAAAAAAAACGAATCGAATTTTGGGGCACTTTGGGGTCGTTTATTGTTTTAATTTGTACCTCACACACGTCTCCTAATTATTTCAGAATTATGCTGATTTTTCTAGATTTTTATGTCAATCCGCTCTGGTAGGAATTTACCACTGACCCATTTTTTATTCGAAGACTTATATTGGTTTAGAAGACAGGTGGGGGACGCCGTGAATCAAATTGTTTAAACATTTGCATTTGTTTAAACAATATGAGGCACGTGTAATAAAGAGCGTGAGAATCAATTGGTTTGAATATTTAATGTTCTTTTAATATTATCAATGCGATTTGAATTTTAAATCACAAAAATCGGTTACAAAATGTCTTAAATCTGTTGTGGAAATGTAAATTAAATATTCTTTTAGCAAAAGGATATCAGTATTATCTTGATTTTTTGGATATACATATTTCGTGCGTGTGTGTGTACATAGCAGAGCGAATCATTGTTTATTTTTGTTTTTTACAAATCCAAAGTTTGTAGATAACTCAACATTTGAAAACAAATGAAAAGATTTGCGATATAATCGATTTTTTAACCGCGCATTTTAAATTTTTTGTGACTGGTATTTTCATTTTTTCCCCTGCGCGGTCACACTTAAAATGCTACATACACACATTTACGACTTAATGCAAAGTGCGCCAGCAGAACATACATACAAACATATGTGGAGGCCGTGACGTCACGCATAAGAGAATTGGAAAATATTGGGGACTTGGTTAAGGAGGCTGAATTTCCAAAAAATTTAAATGCAGTTAGTTGCGGCTATGCCATAAGATTATGATCATAATTTTTTTAAACCATTTTAACAACATTTATAACAGAAAAATGGCAAAAGAAAGAATTTAAAAAAAAACGAATCGAATTTTGGGGCACTTTGGGGTCGTTTATTGTTTTAATTTGTACCTCACACACGTCTCCTAATTATTTCAGAATTATGCTGATTTTTCTAGATTTTTATGTCAATCCGCTCTGGTAGGAATTTACCACTGACCCATGTTTTATTCGAAGACTTTTATAAAGTAGTTTAGATATAGGATAGGATATAGGATATTTAAATTGAATATATTTAGAGGATATTTCAATCTAAACTACTTTATAAAAGTCTTCGAATAAAACATGGGTCAGTGGTAAATTCCTACCAGAGCGGATTGACATAAAAATCTAGAAAAATCAGCATAATTCTGAAATAATTAGGAGACGTGTGTGAGGTACAAATTAAAACAATAAACGACCCCAAAGTGCCCCAAAATTCGATTCGTTTTTTTTTAAATTCTTTCTTTTGCCATTTTTCTGTTATAAATGTTGTTAAAATGGTTTAAAAAAATTATGATCATAATCTTATGGCATAGCCGCAACTAACTGCATTTAAATTTTTTGGAAATTCAGCCTCCTTAACCAAGTCCCCAATATTTTCCAATTCTCTTATGCGTGACGTCACGGCCTCCACATATGTTTGTATGTATGTTCTGCTGGCGCACTTTGCATTAAGTCGTAAATGTGTGTATGTAGCATTTTAAGTGTGACCGCGCAGGGGAAAAAATGAAAATACCAGTCACAAAAAATTTAAAATGCGCGGTTAAAAAATCGATTATATCGCAAATCTTTTCATTTGTTTTCAAATGTTGAGTTATCTACAAACTTTGGATTTGTAAAAAACAAAAATAAACAATGATTCGCTCTGCTATGTACACACACACGCACGAAATATGTATATCCAAAAAATCAAGATAATACTGATATCCTTTTGCTAAAAGAATATTTAATTTACATTTCCACAACAGATTTAAGACATTTTGTAACCGATTTTTGTCATTTAAAATTCAAATCGCATTGATAATATTAAAAGAACATTAAATATTCAAACCAATTGATTCTCACGCTCTTTATTACACGTGCCTCATATTGTTTAAACAAATGCAAATGTTTAAACAATTTGATTCACGGCGTCCCCCTCCACCTGTCTTCCTGCTATCTAAACTACTTTATAAAAGTCTTCGAATAAAACATGGGTCAGTGGTAAATTCCTACCAGAGCGGATTGACATAAAAATCTAGAAAAATCAGCATAATTCTGAAATAATTAGGAGACGTGTGTGAGGTACAAATTAAAACAATAAACGACCCCAAAGTGCCCCAAAATTCGATTCGTTTTTTTTTAAATTCTTTCTTTTGCCATTTTTCTGTTATAAATGTTGTTAAAATGGTTTAAAAAAATTATGATCATAATCTTATGGCATAGCCGCAACTAACTGCATTTAAATTTTTTGGAAATTCAGCCTCCTTAACCAAGTCCCCAATATTTTCCAATTCTCTTATGCGTGACGTCACGGCCTCCACATATGTTTGTATGTATGTTCTGCTGGCGCACTTTGCATTAAGTCGTAAATGTGTGTATGTAGCATTTTAAGTGTGACCGCGCAGGGGAAAAAATGAAAATACCAGTCACAAAAAATTTAAAATGCGCGGTTAAAAAATCGATTATATCGCAAATCTTTTCATTTGTTTTCAAATGTTGAGTTATCTACAAACTTTGGATTTGTAAAAAACAAAAATAAACAATGATTCGCTCTGCTATGTACACACACACGCACGAAATATGTATATCCAAAAAATCAAGATAATACTGATATCCTTTTGCTAAAAGAATATTTAATTTACATTTCCACAACAGATTTAAGACATTTTGTAACCGATTTTTGTCATTTAAAATTCAAATCGCATTGATAATATTAAAAGAACATTAAATATTCAAACCAATTGATTCTCACGCTCTTTATTACACGTGCCTCATATTGTTTAAACAAATGCAAATGTTTAAACAATTTGATTCACGGCGTCCCCCTCCACCTGTCTTCCTGCTATCTAAACTACTTTATAAAAGTCTTCGAATAAAACATGGGTCAGTGGTAAATTCCTACCAGAGCGGATTGACATAAAAATCTAGAAAAATCAGCATAATTCTGAAATAATTAGGAGACGTGTGTGAGGTACAAATTAAAACAATAAACGACCCCAAAGTGCCCCAAAATTCGATTCGTTTTTTTTTAAATTCTTTCTTTTGCCATTTTTCTGTTATAAATGTTGTTAAAATGGTTTAAAAAAATTATGATCATAATCTTATGGCATAGCCGCAACTAACTGCATTTAAATTTTTTGGAAATTCAGCCTCCTTAACCAAGTCCCCAATATTTTCCAATTCTCTTATGCGTGACGTCACGGCCTCCACATATGTTTGTATGTATGTTCTGCTGGCGCACTTTGCATTAAGTCGTAAATGTGTGTATGTAGCATTTTAAGTGTGACCGCGCAGGGGAAAAAATGAAAATACCAGTCACAAAAAATTTAAAATGCGCGGTTAAAAAATCGATTATATCGCAAATCTTTTCATTTGTTTTCAAATGTTGAGTTATCTACAAACTTTGGATTTGTAAAAAACAAAAATAAACAATGATTCGCTCTGCTATGTACACACACACGCACGAAATATGTATATCCAAAAAATCAAGATAATACTGATATCCTTTTGCTAAAAGAATATTTAATTTACATTTCCACAACAGATTTAAGACATTTTGTAACCGATTTTTGTCATTTAAAATTCAAATCGCATTGATAATATTAAAAGAACATTAAATATTCAAACCAATTGATTCTCACGCTCTTTATTACACGTGCCTCATATTGTTTAAACAAATGCAAATGTTTAAACAATTTGATTCACGGCGTCCCCCTCCACCTGTCTTCCTGCTATCTAAACTACTTTATAAAAGTCTTCGAATAAAACATGGGTCAGTGGTAAATTCCTACCAGAGCGGATTGACATAAAAATCTAGAAAAATCAGCATAATTCTGAAATAATTAGGAGACGTGTGTGAGGTACAAATTAAAACAATAAACGACCCCAAAGTGCCCCAAAATTCGATTCGTTTTTTTTTAAATTCTTTCTTTTGCCATTTTTCTGTTATAAATGTTGTTAAAATGGTTTAAAAAAATTATGATCATAATCTTATGGCATAGCCGCAACTAACTGCATTTAAATTTTTTGGAAATTCAGCCTCCTTAACCAAGTCCCCAATATTTTCCAATTCTCTTATGCGTGACGTCACGGCCTCCACATATGTTTGTATGTATGTTCTGCTGGCGCACTTTGCATTAAGTCGTAAATGTGTGTATGTAGCATTTTAAGTGTGACCGCGCAGGGGAAAAATGAAAATACCAGTCACAAAAAATTTAAAATGCGCGGTTAAAAAATCGATTATATCGCAAATCTTTTCATTTGTTTTCAAATGTTGAGTTATCTACAAACTTTGGATTTGTAAAAAACAAAAATAAACAATGATTCGCTCTGCTATGTACACACACACGCACGAAATATGTATATCCAAAAAATCAAGATAATACTGATATCCTTTTGCTAAAAGAATATTTAATTTACATTTCCACAACAGATTTAAGACATTTTGTAACCGATTTTTGTCATTTAAAATTCAAATCGCATTGATAATATTAAAAGAACATTAAATATTCAAACCAATTGATTCTCACGCTCTTTATTACACGTGCCTCATATTGTTTAAACAAATGCAAATGTTTAAACAATTTGATTCACGGCGTCCCCCTCCACCTGTCTTCCTGCTATCTAAACTACTTTATAAAAGTCTTCGAATAAAACATGGGTCAGTGGTAAATTCCTACCAGAGCGGATTGACATAAAAATCTAGAAAAATCAGCATAATTCTGAAATAATTAGGAGACGTGTGTGAGGTACAAATTAAAACAATAAACGACCCCAAAGTGCCCCAAAATTCGATTCGTTTTTTTTTAAATTCTTTCTTTTGCCATTTTTCTGTTATAAATGTTGTTAAAATGGTTTAAAAAAATTATGATCATAATCTTATGGCATAGCCGCAACTAACTGCATTTAAATTTTTTGGAAATTCAGCCTCCTTAACCAAGTCCCCAATATTTTCCAATTCTCTTATGCGTGACGTCACGGCCTCCACATATGTTTGTATGTATGTTCTGCTGGCGCACTTTGCATTAAGTCGTAAATGTGTGTATGTAGCATTTTAAGTGTGACCGCGCAGGGGAAAAAATGAAAATACCAGTCACAAAAAATTTAAAATGCGCGGTTAAAAAATCGATTATATCGCAAATCTTTTCATTTGTTTTCAAATGTTGAGTTATCTACAAACTTTGGATTTGTAAAAAACAAAAATAAACAATGATTCGCTCTGCTATGTACACACACACGCACGAAATATGTATATCCAAAAAATCAAGATAATACTGATATCCTTTTGCTAAAAGAATATTTAATTTACATTTCCACAACAGATTTAAGACATTTTGTAACCGATTTTTGTCATTTAAAATTCAAATCGCATTGATAATATTAAAAGAACATTAAATATTCAAACCAATTGATTCTCACGCTCTTTATTACACGTGCCTCATATTGTTTAAACAAATGCAAATGTTTAAACAATTTGATTCACGGCGTCCCCCTCCACCTGTCTTCCTGCTATCTAAACTACTTTATAAAAGTCTTCGAATAAAACATGGGTCAGTGGTAAATTCCTACCAGAGCGGATTGACATAAAAATCTAGAAAAATCAGCATAATTCTGAAATAATTAGGAGACGTGTGTGAGGTACAAATTAAAACAATAAACGACCCCAAAGTGCCCCAAAATTCGATTCGTTTTTTTTTAAATTCTTTCTTTTGCCATTTTTCTGTTATAAATGTTGTTAAAATGGTTTAAAAAAATTATGATCATAATCTTATGGCATAGCCGCAACTAACTGCATTTAAATTTTTTGGAAATTCAGCCTCCTTAACCAAGTCCCCAATATTTTCCAATTCTCTTATGCGTGACGTCACGGCCTCCACATATGTTTGTATGTATGTTCTGCTGGCGCACTTTGCATTAAGTCGTAAATGTGTGTATGTAGCATTTTAAGTGTGACCGCGCAGGGGAAAAAATGAAAATACCAGTCACAAAAAATTTAAAATGCGCGGTTAAAAAATCGATTATATCGCAAATCTTTTCATTTGTTTTCAAATGTTGAGTTATCTACAAACTTTGGATTTGTAAAAAACAAAAATAAACAATGATTCGCTCTGCTATGTACACACACACGCACGAAATATGTATATCCAAAAAATCAAGATAATACTGATATCCTTTTGCTAAAAGAATATTTAATTTACATTTCCACAACAGATTTAAGACATTTTGTAACCGATTTTTGTCATTTAAAATTCAAATCGCATTGATAATATTAAAAGAACATTAAATATTCAAACCAATTGATTCTCACGCTCTTTATTACACGTGCCTCATATTGTTTAAACAAATGCAAATGTTTAAACAATTTGATTCACGGCGTCCCCCTCCACCTGTCTTCCTGCTATTAATAATATAATTCTAATCGGGGTGAAAAATTAATGAAAACTAAAATACTGAAAACAAAATAACAATTTTAAAACTTAACTTTTAAACTTAACTTATGCAAACAGTCCAAAGGAATGCGATGGAATGGATTGGATGGAAGGACAATGGTTGTTTTTGCAAGTTTTTGTTTTTTATTAAATAGTTTGCATACACACAAAAAAATTTGATTGGTAAAATTTACGTTTACGGATAGTTACGTAACTATAAAAAAATATTTACGTTTTTTTTGCGAATTGTGTGTATTTGTTGTTGTGAAAGTAATTATTTAATTGGTAGAATTGAACATTTTTGTGGTTGAGAACGGTTTAACAATTATATTGGTTAATTTTACCAAGTTTTTTTTTGAGTGTAGGACATAATACTGTTGTTTTTGTGGAAACTAAGAAACAAAGTTCTATAAAATGATTTCTCGGCTTTTAGGCTAATCTTGGGAATTTTTAAAATTTTAAATAAGTAGTAAAGGTAAAGGTATGTCAATATATGTAACTATTCTACATACATACATACATACATAGTATGTATTACATACATACATACATACATATTTTCAATCTTATTTTCCGCGGGCGAAGCTGCGGCCCACCTTGCTAGTTAATAATATAATTCTAATCGGGGTGAAAAATTAATGAAAACTAAAATACTGAAAACAAAATAACAATTTTAAAACTTAACTTTTAAACTTAACTTATGCAAACAGTCCAAAGGAATGCGATGGAATGGATTGGATGGAAGGACAATGGTTGTTTTTGCAAGTTTTTGTTTTTTATTAAATAGTTTGCATACACACAAAAAAAATTTGATTGGTAAAATTTACGTTTACGGATAGTTACGTAACTATAAAAAAATATTTACGTTTTTTTTGCGAATTGTGTGTATTTGTTGTTGTGAAAGTAATTATTTAATTGGTAGAATTGAACATTTTTGTGGTTGAGAACGGTTTAACAATTATATTGCTTAATTTTACCAAGTTTTTTTTTGAGTGTAGGACATAATACTGTTGTTTTTGTGGAAACTAAGAAACAAAGTTCTATAAAATGATTTCTCGGCTTTTAGGCTAATCTTGGGAATTTTTAAAATTTTAAATAAGTAGTAAAGGTAAAGGTATGTCAATATATGTAACTATTCTACATACATACATACATACATAGTATGTATTACATACATACATACATACATATTTTCAATCTTATTTTCCGCGGGCGAAGCTGCGGCCCACCTTGCTAGTTATATATATTTTTATTTATCGGTGTATAATTGAAAAAAAATTTAATAATTAAAAATTTATAAAAAAATTATTTTATTTTAGTTTTTTGAAAAAAAAATAATTTAATATTTAGTATTGTTTAAAATAAATTAAATATTATCTAATCTAAATCAATATAAGTCTTCGAATAAAAAATGGGTCAGTGGTAAATTCCTACCAGAGCGGATTGACATAAAAATCTAGAAAAATCAGCATAATTCTGAAATAATTAGGAGACGTGTGTGAGGTACAAATTAAAACAATAAACGACCCCAAAGTGCCCCAAAATTCGATTCGTTTTTTTTAAAATTCTTTCTTTTGCCATTTTTCTGTTATAAATGTTGTTAAAATGGTTTAAAAAAATTATGATCATAATCTTATGGCATAGCCGCAACTAACTGCATTTAAATTTTTTGGAAATTCAGCCTCCTTAACCAAGTCCCCAATATTTTCCAATTCTCTTATGCGTGACGTCACGGCCTCCACATATGTTTGTATGTATGTTCTGCTGGCGCACTTTGCATTAAGTCGTAAATGTGTGTATGTAGCATTTTAAGTGTGACCGCGCAGGGGAAAAAATGAAAATACCAGTCACAAAAAATTTAAAATGCGCGGTTAAAAAATCGATTATATCGCAAATCTTTTCATTTGTTTTCAAATGTTGAGTTATCTACAAACTTTGGATTTGTAAAAAACAAAAATAAACAATGATTCGCTCTGCTATGTACACACACACGCACGAAATATGTATATCCAAAAAATCAAGATAATACTGATATCCTTTTGCTAAAAGAATATTTAATTTACATTTCCACAACAGATTTAAGACATTTTGTAACCGATTTTTGTCATTTAAAATTCAAATCGCATTGATAATATTAAAAGAACATTAAATATTCAAACCAATTGATTCTCACGCTCTTTATTACACGTGCCTCATATTGTTTAAACAAATGCAAATGTTTAAACAATTTGATTCACGGCGTCCCCCTCCACCTGTCTTCCTGCTATCTAAACTACTTTATAAAAGTCTTCGAATAAAACATGGGTCAGTGGTAAATTCCTACCAGAGCGGATTGACATAAAAATCTAGAAAAATCAGCATAATTCTGAAATAATTAGGAGACGTGTGTGAGGTACAAATTAAAACAATAAACGACCCCAAAGTGCCCCAAAATTCGATTCGTTTTTTTTTAAATTCTTTCTTTTGCCATTTTTCTGTTATAAATGTTGTTAAAATGGTTTAAAAAAATTATGATCATAATCTTATGGCATAGCCGCAACTAACTGCATTTAAATTTTTTGGAAATTCAGCCTCCTTAACCAAGTCCCCAATATTTTCCAATTCTCTTATGCGTGACGTCACGGCCTCCACATATGTTTGTATGTATGTTCTGCTGGCGCACTTTGCATTAAGTCGTAAATGTGTGTATGTAGCATTTTAAGTGTGACCGCGCAGGGGAAAAAATGAAAATACCAGTCACAAAAAATTTAAAATGCGCGGTTAAAAAATCGATTATATCGCAAATCTTTTCATTTGTTTTCAAATGTTGAGTTATCTACAAACTTTGGATTTGTAAAAAACAAAAATAAACAATGATTCGCTCTGCTATGTACACACACACGCACGAAATATGTATATCCAAAAAATCAAGATAATACTGATATCCTTTTGCTAAAAGAATATTTAATTTACATTTCCACAACAGATTTAAGACATTTTGTAACCGATTTTTGTCATTTAAAATTCAAATCGCATTGATAATATTAAAAGAACATTAAATATTCAAACCAATTGATTCTCACGCTCTTTATTACACGTGCCTCATATTGTTTAAACAAATGCAAATGTTTAAACAATTTGATTCACGGCGTCCCCCTCCACCTGTCTTCCTGCTATCTAAACTACTCTATATAAGTCTTCGAATAAAAAATGGGTCAGTGGTAAATTCCTACCAGAGCGGATTGACATAAAAATCTAGAAAAATCAGCATAATTCTGAAATAATTAGGAGACGTGTGTGAGGTACAAATTAAAACAATAAACGACCCCAAAGTGCCCCAAAATTCGATTCGTTTTTTTTTAAATTCTTTCTTTTGCCATTTTTCTGTTATAAATGTTGTTAAAATGGTTTAAAAAAATTATGATCATAATCTTATGGCATAGCCGCAACTAACTGCATTTAAATTTTTTGGAAATTCAGCCTCCTTAACCAAGTCCCCAATATTTTCCAATTCTCTTATGCGTGACGTCACGGCCTCCACATATGTTTGTATGTATGTTCTGCTGGCGCACTTTGCATTAAGTCGTAAATGTGTGTATGTAGCATTTTAAGTGTGACCGCGCAGGGGAAAAAATGAAAATACCAGTCACAAAAAATTTAAAATGCGCGGTTAAAAAATCGATTATATCGCAAATCTTTTCATTTGTTTTCAAATGTTGAGTTATCTACAAACTTTGGATTTGTAAAAAACAAAAATAAACAATGATTCGCTCTGCTATGTACACACACACGCACGAAATATGTATATCCAAAAAATCAAGATAATACTGATATCCTTTTGCTAAAAGAATATTTAATTTACATTTCCACAACAGATTTAAGACATTTTGTAACCGATTTTTGTCATTTAAAATTCAAATCGCATTGATAATATTAAAAGAACATTAAATATTCAAACCAATTGATTCTCACGCTCTTTATTACACGTGCCTCATATTGTTTAAACAAATGCAAATGTTTAAACAATTTGATTCACGGCGTCCCCCTCCACCTGTCTTCCTGCTATCTAAACTACTTTATAAAAGTCTTCGAATAAAACATGGGTCAGTGGTAAATTCCTACCAGAGCGGATTGACATAAAAATCTAGAAAAATCAGCATAATTCTGAAATAATTAGGAGACGTGTGTGAGGTACAAATTAAAACAATAAACGACCCCAAAGTGCCCCAAAATTCGATTCGTTTTTTTTTAAATTCTTTCTTTTGCCATTTTTCTGTTATAAATGTTGTTAAAATGGTTTAAAAAAATTATGATCATAATCTTATGGCATAGCCGCAACTAACTGCATTTAAATTTTTTGGAAATTCAGCCTCCTTAACCAAGTCCCCAATATTTTCCAATTCTCTTATGCGTGACGTCACGGCCTCCACATATGTTTGTATGTATGTTCTGCTGGCGCACTTTGCATTAAGTCGTAAATGTGTGTATGTAGCATTTTAAGTGTGACCGCGCAGGGGAAAAAATGAAAATACCAGTCACAAAAAATTTAAAATGCGCGGTTAAAAAATCGATTATATCGCAAATCTTTTCATTTGTTTTCAAATGTTGAGTTATCTACAAACTTTGGATTTGTAAAAAACAAAAATAAACAATGATTCGCTCTGCTATGTACACACACACGCACGAAATATGTATATCCAAAAAATCAAGATAATACTGATATCCTTTTGCTAAAAGAATATTTAATTTACATTTCCACAACAGATTTAAGACATTTTGTAACCGATTTTTGTCATTTAAAATTCAAATCGCATTGATAATATTAAAAGAACATTAAATATTCAAACCAATTGATTCTCACGCTCTTTATTACACGTGCCTCATATTGTTTAAACAAATGCAAATGTTTAAACAATTTGATTCACGGCGTCCCCCTCCACCTGTCTTCCTGCTATTAATAATATAATTCTAATCGGGGTGAAAAATTAATGAAAACTAAAATACTGAAAACAAAATAACAATTTTAAAACTTAACTTTTAAACTTAACTTATGCAAACAGTCCAAAGGAATGCGATGGAATGGATTGGATGGAAGGACAATGGTTGTTTTTGCAAGTTTTTGTTTTTTATTAAATAGTTTGCATACACACAAAAAAAATTTGATTGGTAAAATTTACGTTTACGGATAGTTACGTAACTATAAAAAAATATTTACGTTTTTTTGCGAATTGTGTGTATTTGTTGTTGTGAAAGTAATTATTTAATTGGTAGAATTGAACATTTTTGTGGTTGAGAACGGTTTAACAATTATATTGCTTAATTTTACCAAGTTTTTTTTTGAGTGTAGGACATAATACTGTTGTTTTTGTGGAAACTAAGAAACAAAGTTCTATAAAATGATTTCTCGGCTTTTAGGCTAATCTTGGGAATTTTTAAAATTTTAAATAAGTAGTAAAGGTAAAGGTATGTCAATATATGTAACTATTCTACATACATACATACATACATAGTATGTATTACATACATACATACATACATATATTCAATCTTATTTTCCGCGGGCGAAGCTGCGGCCCACCTTGCTAGTTATTTTATAAAAAGATATACTATTCATAACAACTCCAATTGAATGCATATAAAACTAAGCTACAGGATATCCAATTTATATTTAATATTTCGTACATACATATGTATTAATAACTTTTTTCAAAGTTGTCGAAGGCGTTATATTATATATTTTTAAGATTGTTTTTTCGATGCCATTTTTTTTAAATTTTTTCAGTAAAATGTTTTTTATTTATTGGTGTCGCTTACAATTCATTTTTAAGAAGTTTTCCTAATACAAATTAGTTAAAATTGCCGCTCGAATTCGCTACCCTTTACATTTATGTACATATATGCATACTAATGGTTATATTTAATATTATGTAATGTAATTTATGTGTGCATGTATATAATACTTACCCAGGGAACACCACGGGGAGGCCATTACAATTGTAATGGGGTCATATATTTATATGACCTTCGAGTCGACTTGAAATGTTTTAATTTTACACATTATAACATTTCCATGCTCCCCAAAAAAGCTAGTTTTTTAACCATTGCTTTTTGTTATATATTTGCTTAATTGCTTGAATATTTTTGTATTTTTTATTTTATTTATTTATTAATTTGTATTAAATATTATTTAAGGGTATTTATTAAAAAAATAATAACAAAATTGGTTGACCGGGTTTTCAAGGAGTTTTTAAGTTGGAGATCGCTAAAATCGAAGCCATCCACAATGGCCACAGCACCGGGTCGCAGTTTGGTGAGCACAGTTTCCAAATGATCCTGCAGCCGAGTGAGATTCGTATCGGTAAACTCAATGAACATCAGCAGGTATTTCAGTTGGTTAAGTGTCTCCTTGACTAGGTAAAGTTCCAAATGGTTCTACAGGACTTGTTTAAATGCAGCTGATCGAGTCTTAAATTTGGGACCGGTCACCGCCTCGGTGAAACAACCAAAAACGAAGGCACGTCCATGGAGCTCTGCTGCCTGGGTGAACTCTATGCCCGTGTGATTCGCAGCATTCTCCTCGGTCTCGCCCATAGAAAGATGGTTGGAAAGGCTCTAGAAAGCCACGCGGGTTTTATTTGCGGCTGCGTACTGCATGGCCTTCGCCATGTTCTCCCAGCCGACGCAGTGCTATTAAGCGCTCGGTCTGAATTCGGGAACTGCAGGGAAGCTAGTGCGTATGTGTGCGTACTTAATTGACGAGACGATTTTCGGCCAGAAATCATTTCTCGGCTGAGAAATTAATTGTGTGTCAAAAAAACTTCTATGATTGCATTTATGTATGTATGTATATATGTGTGGCAATGAAGCTTGATGTAAAACTTTTTTATGCACCTTAAAAACGAATATCTGCATATTTCATTTATATATTTTTACATATTTACATGTTTAAATTAAAGCTAAACAAAATATAAAACTGCTTGATAAAATTTAAAAATATTTTAATAAAGTTATATATATTTGAATATAGGATAGGATATAGGATATTTAAATTGAATATATTTAGAGGATATTTCAATCTAAACTACTTTATAAAAGTCTTCGAATAAAACATGGGTCAGTGGTAAATTCCTACCAGAGCGGATTGACATAAAAATCTAGAAAAGTCAGCATAATTCTGAAATAATTAGGAGACGTGTGTGAGGTACAAATTAAAACAATAAACGACCCCAAAGTGCCCCAAAATTCGATTCGTTTTTTTTTAAATTCTTTCTTTTGCCATTTTTCTGTTATAAATGTTGTTAAAATGGTTTAAAAAAATTATGATCATAATCTTATGGCATAGCCGCAACTAACTGCATTTAAATTTTTTGGAAATTCAGCCTCCTTAACCAAGTCCCCAATATTTTCCAATTCTCTTATGCGTGACGTCACGGCCTCCACATATGTTTGTATGTATGTTCTGCTGGCGCACTTTGCATTAAGTCGTAAATGTGTGTATGTAGCATTTTAAGTGTGACCGCGCAGGGGAAAAAATGAAAATACCAGTCACAAAAAATTTAAAATGCGCGGTTAAAAAATCGATTATATCGCAAATCTTTTCATTTGTTTTCAAATGTTGAGTTATCTACAAACTTTGGATTTGTAAAAAACAAAAATAAACAATGATTCGCTCTGCTATGTACACACACACGCACGAAATATGTATATCCAAAAAATCAAGATAATACTGATATCCTTTTGCTAAAAGAATATTTAATTTACATTTCCACAACAGATTTAAGACATTTTGTAACCGATTTTTGTCATTTAAAATTCAAATCGCATTGATAATATTAAAAGAACATTAAATATTCAAACCAATTGATTCTCACGCTCTTTATTACACGTGCCTCATATTGTTTAAACAAATGCAAATGTTTAAACAATTTGATTCACGGCGTCCCCCTCCACCTGTCTTCCTGCTATCTAATCTAATCTAAACTCTAAACTACTTTATAAAAGTCTTCGAATAAAACATGGGTCAGTGGTAAATTCCTACCAGAGCGGATTGACATAAAAATCTAGAAAAATCAGCATAATTCTGAAATAATTAGGAGACGTGTGTGAGGTACAAATTAAAACAATAAACGACCCCAAAGTGCCCCAAAATTCGATTCGTTTTTTTTTAAATTCTTTCTTTTGCCATTTTTCTGTTATAAATGTTGTTAAAATGGTTTAAAAAAATTATGATCATAATCTTATGGCATAGCCGCAACTAACTGCATTTAAATTTTTTGGAAATTCAGCCTCCTTAACCAAGTCCCCAATATTTTCCAATTCTCTTATGCGTGACGTCACGGCCTCCACATATGTTTGTATGTATGTTCTGCTGGCGCACTTTGCATTAAGTCGTAAATGTGTGTATGTAGCATTATAAGTGTGACCGCGCAGGGGAAAAAATGAAAATACCAGTCACAAAAAATTTAAAATGCGCGGTTAAAAAATCGATTATATCGCAAATCTTTTCATTTGTTTTCAAATGTTGAGTTATCTACAAACTTTGGATTTGTAAAAAACAAAAATAAACAATGATTCGCTCTGCTATGTACACACACACGCACGAAATATGTATATCCAAAAAATCAAGATAATACTGATATCCTTTTGCTAAAAGAATATTTAATTTACATTTCCACAACAGATTTAAGACATTTTGTAACCGATTTTTGTCATTTAAAATTCAAATCGCATTGATAATATTAAAAGAACATTAAATATTCAAACCAATTGATTCTCACGCTCTTTATTACACGTGCCTCATATTGTTTAAACAAATGCAAATGTTTAAACAATTTGATTCACGGCGTCCCCCTCCACCTGTCTTCCTGCTATCTAATCTAAATCAATATAAGTCTTCGAATAAAAAATGGGTCAGTGGTAAATTCCTACCAGAGCGGATTGACATAAAAATCTAGAAAAATCAGCATAATTCTGAAATAATTAGGAGACGTGTGTGAGGTACAAATTAAAACAATAAACGACCCCAAAGTGCCCCAAAATTCGATTCGTTTTTTTTTAAATTCTTTCTTTTGCCATTTTTCTGTTATAAATGTTGTTAAAATGGTTTAAAAAAATTATGATCATAATCTTATGGCATAGCCGCAACTAACTGCATTTAAATTTTTTGGAAATTCAGCCTCCTTAACCAAGTCCCCAATATTTTCCAATTCTCTTATGCGTGACGTCACGGCCTCCACATATGTTTGTATGTATGTTCTGCTGGCGCACTTTGCATTAAGTCGTAAATGTGTGTATGTAGCATTTTAAGTGTGACCGCGCAGGGAAAAAATGAAAATACCAGTCACAAAAAATTTAAAATGCGCGGTTAAAAAATCGATTATATCGCAAATCTTTTCATTTGTTTTCAAATGTTGAGTTATCTACAAACTTTGGATTTGTAAAAAACAAAAATAAACAATGATTCGCTCTGCTATGTACACACACACGCACGAAATATGTATATCCAAAAAATCAAGATAATACTGATATCCTTTTGCTAAAAGAATATTTAATTTACATTTCCACAACAGATTTAAGACATTTTGTAACCGATTTTTGTCATTTAAAATTCAAATCGCATTGATAATATTAAAAGAACATTAAATATTCAAACCAATTGATTCTCACGCTCTTTATTACACGTGCCTCATATTGTTTAAACAAATGCAAATGTTTAAACAATTTGATTCACGGCGTCCCCCTCCACCTGTCTTCCTGCTATCTAATCTAATCTAAACTCTAAACTACTTTATAAAAGTCTTCGAATAAAACATGGGTCAGTGGTAAATTCCTACCAGAGCGGATTGACATAAAAATCTAGAAAAATCAGCATAATTCTGAAATAATTAGGAGACGTGTGTGAGGTACAAATTAAAACAATAAACGACCCCAAAGTGCCCCAAAATTCGATTCGTTTTTTTTAAATTCTTTCTTTTGCCATTTTTCTGTTATAAATGTTGTTAAAATGGTTTAAAAAAATTATGATCATAATCTTATGGCATAGCCGCAACTAACTGCATTTAAATTTTTTGGAAATTCAGCCTCCTTAACCAAGTCCCCAATATTTTCCAATTCTCTTATGCGTGACGTCACGGCCTCCACATATGTTTGTATGTATGTTCTGCTGGCGCACTTTGCATTAAGTCGTAAATGTGTGTATGTAGCATTTTAAGTGTGACCGCGCAGGGGAAAAAATGAAAATACCAGTCACAAAAAATTTAAAATGCGCGGTTAAAAAATCGATTATATCGCAAATCTTTTCATTTGTTTTCAAATGTTGAGTTATCTACAAACTTTGGATTTGTAAAAAACAAAAATAAACAATGATTCGCTCTGCTATGTACACACACACGCACGAAATATGTATATCCAAAAAATCAAGATAATACTGATATCCTTTTGCTAAAAGAATATTTAATTTACATTTCCACAACAGATTTAAGACATTTTGTAACCGATTTTTGTCATTTAAAATTCAAATCGCATTGATAATATTAAAAGAACATTAAATATTCAAACCAATTGATTCTCACGCTCTTTATTACACGTGCCTCATATTGTTTAAACAAATGCAAATGTTTAAACAATTTGATTCACGGCGTCCCCCTCCACCTGTCTTCCTGCTATTAATAATATAATTCTAATCGGGGTGAAAAATTAATGAAAACTAAAATACTGAAAACAAAATAACAATTTTAAAACTTAACTTTTAAACTTAACTTATGCAAACAGTCCAAAGGAATGCGATGGAATGGATTGGATGGAAGGACAATGGTTGTTTTTGCAAGTTTTTGTTTTTTATTAAATAGTTTGCATACACACAAAAAAAATTTGATTGGTAAAATTTACGTTTACGGATAGTTACGTAACTATAAAAAAATATTTACGTTTTTTTGCGAATTGTGTGTATTTGTTGTTGTGAAAGTAATTATTTAATTGGTAGAATTGAACATTTTTGTGGTTGAGAACGGTTTAACAATTATATTGCTTAACTAGCAAGGTGGGCCGCAGCTTCACCCGCGGAAAATAAGATTGAATATATGTATGTATGTATGTATGTAGAATAGTTACATATATTGACATACCTTTACCTTTACTACTTATTTAAAATTTTAAAAATTCCCAAGATTAGCCTAAAAGCCGAGAAATCATTTTATAGAACTTTGTTTCTTAGTTTCCACAAAAACAACAGTATTATGTCCTACACTCAAAAAAAAACTTGGTAAAATTAAGCAATATAATTGTTAAACCGTTCTCAACCACAAAAATGTTCAATTCTACCAATTAAATAATTACTTTCACAACAACAAATACACACAATTCGCAAAAAAACGTAAATATTTTTTTATAGTTACGTAACTATCCGTAAACGTAAATTTTACCAATCAAATTTTTTTTGTGTGTATGCAAACTATTTAATAAAAAACAAAAACTTGCAAAAACAACCATTGTCCTTCCATCCAATCCATTCCATCGCATTCCTTTGGACTGTTTGCATAAGTTAAGTTTAAAAGTTAAGTTTTAAAATTGTTATTTTGTTTTCAGTATTTTAGTTTTCATTAATTTTTCACCCCGATTAGAATTATATTATTAATAGCAGGAAGACAGGTGGAGGGGGACGCCGTGAATCAAATTGTTTAAACATTTGCATTTGTTTAAACAATATGAGGCACGTGTAATAAAGAGCGTGAGAATCAATTGGTTTGAATATTTAATGTTCTTTTAATATTATCAATGCGATTTGAATTTTAAATGACAAAAATCGGTTACAAAATGTCTTAAATCTGTTGTGGAAATGTAAATTAAATATTCTTTTAGCAAAAGGATATCAGTATTATCTTGATTTTTTGGATATACATATTTCGTGCGTGTGTGTGTACATAGCAGAGCGAATCATTGTTTATTTTTGTTTTTTACAAATCCAAAGTTTGTAGATAACTCAACATTTGAAAACAAATGAAAAGATTTGCGATATAATCGATTTTTTAACCGCGCATTTTAAATTTTTTGTGACTGGTATTTTCATTTTTTCCCCTGCGCGGTCACACTTAAAATGCTACATACACACATTTACGACTTAATGCAAAGTGCGCCAGCAGAACATACATACAAACATATGTGGAGGCCGTGACGTCACGCATAAGAGAATTGGAAAATATTGGGGACTTGGTTAAGGAGGCTGAATTTCCAAAAAATTTAAATGCAGTTAGTTGCGGCTATGCCATAAGATTATGATCATAATTTTTTTAAACCATTTTAACAACATTTATAACAGAAAAATGGCAAAAGAAAGAATTTAAAAAAAAACGAATCGAATTTTGGGGCACTTTGGGGTCGTTTATTGTTTTAATTTGTACCTCACACACGTCTCCTAATTATTTCAGAATTATGCTGATTTTTCTAGATTTTTATGTCAATCCGCTCTGGTAGGAATTTACCACTGACCCATGTTTTATTCGAAGACTTTTATAAAGTAGTTTAGATTTTACCAAGTTTTTTTTTGAGTGTAGGACATAATACTGTTGTTTTTGTGGAAACTAAGAAACAAAGTTCTATAAAATGATTTCTCGGCTTTTAGGCTAATCTTGGGAATTTTTAAAATTTTAAATAAGTAGTAAAGGTAAAGGTATGTCAATATATGTAACTATTCTACATACATACATACATACATATATTCAATCTTATTTTCCGCGGGTGAAGCTGCGGCCCACCTTGCTAGTTATATATATTTCGCTTTATTTTTTATCAATGGCTGTTTTTATTAACTTGAAAATGAAAATATTTAATTTAATTTTAAATTTAAATTAAATTTATTAAACTTTGCCCTATAATATTTAAAGTAAATACGAATTCCATTTTCATATTTAATCACGCAGTTTTATATGTATTGTTTTAAAAGGTACATATGTATTTATATTTAATTTAAATATATAAAACGAAACATTTAATTTGCAGATATTATTTTTTTTATCCGCCTTATTGTTTTGTGTATCAAATAAATATTTAAAGTTAATATTATTATTTTATAAAAAGATATACTATTCATAACAACTCCAATTGAATGCATATAAAACTAAGCTACAGGATATCCAATTTATATTTAATATTTCGTACATACATATGTATTAATAACTTTTTTCAAAGTTGTCGAAGGCGTTATATTATATATTTTTAAGATTGTTTTTTCGATGCCATTTTTTTTAAATTTTTTCAGTAAAATGTTTTTTATTTATTGGTGTCGCTTACAATTCATTTTTAAGAAGTTTTCCTAATACAAATTAGTTAAAATTGACGCTCGAATTCGCTACCCTTTACATTTATGTACATATATGCATACTAATGGTTATATTTAATATTATGTAATGTAATTTATGTGTGCATGTATATAATACTTACCCAGGGAACACCACGGGGAGGCCATTACAATTGTAATGGGGTCATATATTTATATGACCTTCGAGTCGACTTGAAATGTTTTAATTTTACACATTATAACATTTCCATGCTCCCCAAAAAAGCTAGTTTTTTAACCATTGCTTTTTGTTATATATTTGCTTAATTGCTTGAATATTTTTGTATTTTTTATTTTATTTATTTATTAATTTGTATTAAATATTATTTAAGGGTATTTATTAAAAAAATAATAACAAAATTGGTTGACCGGGTTTTCAAGGAGTTTTTAAGTTGGAGATCGCTAAAATCGAAGCCATCCACAATGGCCACAGCACCGGGTCGCAGTTTGGTGAGCACAGTTTCCAAATGATCCTGCAGCCGAGTGAGATTCGTATCGGTAAACTCAATGAACATCAGCAGGTATTTCAGTTGGTTAAGTGTCTCCTTGACTAGGTAAAGTTCCAAATGGTTCTACAGGACTTGTTTAAATGCAGCTGATCGAGTCTTAAATTTGGGACCGGTCACCGCCTCGGTGAAACAACCAAAAACGAAGGCACGTCCATGGAGCTCTGCTGCCTGGGTGAACTCTATGCCCGTGTGATTCGCAGCATTCTCCTCGGTCTCGCCCATAGAAAGATGGTTGGAAAGGCTCTAGAAAGCCACGCGGGTTTTATTTGCGGCTGCGTACTGCATGGCCTTCGCCATGTTCTCCCAAGTACCTGTCCATTCGCCAAAGTCCGGATTCTTTTGCACCTCACTTAGATAGCGAACGGTGGTCGGCAAGTTTTTATAAAGAAGCGACCGATCTGCAGCAGCAGTACCGTGTTCTCCCCCTCATAAGTGCTGGCTGCGGTGGCATTCACGTAAATGTTGTTTATATTGGATGAGGTGAGGTAACTGTGACCGCCACAGGCCAGGCGCAATCTCTCCACGCCAGCGGTGACATCCGTGGAGCAGGTTACGGCAGACGCTCGTACAGATTCCATAGATAGTCACTGGACAGTAGTAGCTGATAGGCCAAGCTGGTGGCTATCTCCGTTTCATTTGCTGCTTACCGTGATCGATGATCTGGGACTCGCGTTGTCTGCGACTGTGGCAACGTACCGCCGGGTATCTAGTAGCAATGGTGGACATATAAACTATTTTAATTATTTAGTATATTTAATAAATAATATAGTTAAATTACAAATACAGTTATAAATATTTATTATTCATTTTTACAGGGTAGGTTTAATTTTCAAACTTTAGCTACCTTAGGAGTATATTTAAATATTATACAAGGACATTTTTTGTAAGTTATCCATTTTAGGATTTCGTATGAAAATAAAATTTGGTTTAATGATTTTGTGCCATTTAAATTTAATTTGATCAGCGCGCGCTTCTGTTTGGAAAGAAAAGCGCGCAAATCTTTTTTGTTTCTCCTTTGTGTTTTTCGGTTTGCTAAATAATTAAACTAGTTAATAATAATATCATTTTATATAAGTTATTATAAAATAATGTATTTAAAATACAATAAATATACAAATATTCAACCTGTTCAACCGCAATATTTCTGAGGCTTCTTAAAATCGTTTACACGTCGCATGCTGAATACCCTAATGACAAATATTCCAATGTGAAGTCATATATGAAATAAATTATGGATCTTTATATACGTATATATATTTGGTCATAACTAAAAAATATACTAAATTCGAATAATTATCATAAAAGGCATTACAAATAAGTGTTTATAATAATGTAAGAATTTTAAAATATAGAGTATATTAAGCCAGCGCGCTGCAGCGAAGAAATGCTTGTGAATACATGTGCACACATACAGTCGCCAATTGTTCCCGCTGTATGTGTACAAGAGAGCGGCTGGCTCTAGAGCGCTCTCTAGCTGGCTTTTCGACAAGAGAGCGAAAAGCCAGTTGGCTTTTGGGCAAGAGAGCGAAAAGCCAGTTGAAAAGCCAGCACCAAAAAATCGTGTGCCAAAAAATCGTATGGCGTTATTCATCTTCATATTCTAATGTCTTTGACAATACCCTACAAGGTACACTTGGAGCAAAAACGGTGTCACTCTCAAACGGCGCAAAATAAAACAAGAGAAAACGCTATAGTCGGGTTGGTGACCCGAC
>JBAMCJ010004407.1:0-10470 GCA_037075205.1 Drosophila prostipennis
TATTATTTTCAAAAATGTAGCTATATAATAATTTTTTTAGCACTTTATATTTCATATTCTTTAGTTATTATTTTGAATATACTATTATCCCCAACAACTGCTTGATTTCGTTCTCTGTATGAAACGCGTGATAAACATCCGGTGATGGTGAGGGAAAAAAGTGACCAGAGAGCCGAAGAATTGTATTGCAATAAAATGATTTATTTGGCCATATTTCCATTCGCCGACCAGGGAGCGACTCCAACTAAAAGTGGCCGTAGAGCCAGAGCACTGACATGCTGAAATATGCCATTGTCTTATGGCACGCGTCAAGGACAGTGGCTGGATGCTTTGTGCCGAGGCTCTCATAAAAATGTAATAATAATTCCATTGCCGAACAGGACGGCCTAGACCTGGCATGTGGAGTGTGTTGATAAGACCGGCTCGGCCGTAGCAACCCGGGTGAAGATGCTGGAACAGCGGATTTTTTATTGTCCGCATGAACAGCCCATAACTTTTATTAAATCGCCATGAGGAACAACCGAAGGAGCCCGAAAAAGGAGAGCAGCAAGAATTCATTTTTCGACTGGCCCAAAAGTAGGGAAAAAAAGAAGAAAAGTGAAACCTTATCTGCAAATGTCGTTTGCCTTCCTGTCTTCATTCCCTTAACGATCCGGACGAAGGATTTGGGGTAGGAGGAGTGAGGGAAAAGGATTCACTTTGGCCTGCCTTTAATGGCCTTAAAATAGCCTGCCTTGAATGCCTTTTTATAGTTTATCAACGGCAATTGAGCCGAGCCAAGCCATTGACGTAGATAAATTTAATTTACCTTCTATTTGGCTTGCGAATTTATTTATATGCTGATTTTGAAAACGAATTTGCCTGATGGAACAATAACAACCCGAGTTTTTTGTGTGTAGCTTATCAAAGGCCAAATTGAGTTAAGTCGGCATAAAAGCAAGCCAACTGCCAAGGGAGACGGATTTGCTTTGACAGGTCACGGTGGCGTAATGCGCAACGTATCACATTCACTATGTCAGCCGAATAATATGCCCGATTCTCGCAGATGCGATTTAAGCACGCCTCATCAATGCCATCGCCGTTATACAATGACATACCGAATAGTTTTTTATTGATTGCTTAACTGATGAGAACGACTGCATTTGCACCAATGTTCGTTTTTCAGTCGATGAATTTGCATTTTTTGGGTAAGCTTTAAAAGCATTTGTAAAATAATAATAACGGTGCATATTAAATTTAAATGCCTAAAATTTTAATTAAAAATGTAGTGAAATAAAACAAAACAATATAAATTATTGCATGGCGTCAAAGACAATTGAAAGGCAATCCTTTAATAAATGTTCGACCAGCATTAGGAAATAGAAAAACATTGAATTTTTTCATTATTAATTAATGGACAGGCAGCAGAAATGCCCAGGGGGTTCGACTCACTACATAGGGAAAGGTAGTTTAATGGCATTTTAATTACAAAATGAAACAGACTAGACCAGCAAGACCTTCTGATATTCAACTGCCAGCTAACTGATATGCCCCATTTTGCTGCTCTTGTGATTATTATTATTATTGTTCTTGTTGGCACGGCGTTGTTACAAATGGCCGAGCTATAAATTGCCAGAGCCATAGTGTCCATCATGTTGAAATGCTTGAATTTTTCATTGCTTGCATTTCAATTTCATGGCCAGCCATTAAAATTGACAGCCCACCCACTCACCCACACACACTCTACACAAACGCCCCCACAAAGTGTTTGGGGGGAAAATGGGAGGCCGGAAGGGGGAGTGATAAAAAAGAGGAGCCGAAAAGGGAATAACGAAAAAGTCGGGTTTTCAAGCCTCCAAAGGATTTGTCCCCAAAAAAAATATTCGAAAGTTTTTCATTACTATTCTTGACTACAAATTTAACAACTCATCTCGATTTTTATGAGTTTATTCCACTTTTACTGTTTACATTTTAAATCCAACAGGATAATATTACGTATTTATAAGAATTGAATGTCAATAAAAAAGTATAAACAAATGCTTTGAAAGGATTATGATTACAAAGAAAAAATAGGATAAAGAAATACAAAAAATAAACTAGAAAAAATCGAGATTTAAGAGCAATTTTTGTATTTCCTTGTCAATTTATTGTTTCAATTTTTTACTAGAACATTTGTTAGTCTTTTGTTGTCGTTTAGTTTGCCTGTTTTTTTTTTATAAAACCAAGTGCGATTTTTGCCCCTTCTTCTCTGTGGAAATCGGCAGTTTTTTTAGCAGCTCGTTTTGTGCCGAAATTTTCCCTGCGTTGCTTTTTCCCCGGCCAGTGACTTAAAAGCATGTTGCATAATTTACGGACCGCGAACTGCGAGGAATAAAAAAGGCGTATCAGCTGATTTGCTTTTTGCTTGGCTTTGGGATTTTGATTTCAGTGCAGCATTCGGTTTTTGGCCCCGAAATCGTGCTACACACACATTAAAATGTTTCTTTGCATTTGAGATTTGTGGCTGCAACAGCTGCTGCCTCAGTGGCTGGCTTTTCAGATTTTGGCAAAGCCATCGTTTAGAGTCAAACTTGGCTTGGAAGCGACTAATGTCAGCGGGCGTTAAGCATTCATGATTTTCTAGGGAAACAGGAAGTACAGGGGTGAATTTGATGAAGAATTAGCTAACTAATATACTTAATCACGGATAGTATTATAATGACTAACTTTTTAAATGATTATATATATATTTATTTAATATTTTATCCCAGAGCTATAGGCAAATAATTATTATTGCTGTAACCATAATTTAATATTGTCAATAAATTAAATAAATTTATAAATAAATTAAGAAAACATTTGACAATAGTTGAGGAAAAAGAGTTTTAAAACGAATAATTGTTTTTTTCTCTGTGCATTTTGACAATCTGACAATAACTGAGTGTACATCTGTTACGCTGATTGATTTATCGCTCGATTGAAACAATTTGATCTGCGTGCGCTTGACAATCGCTTGATTTACGCCAGTGCAAACATCGGCTAATCGGCCTCCAGCCATCAAATGTGTCAAGTCAACACTGACCCACAAAAGCCAATGGCTTTGCGATTAACCCCCGACTGCCCGCCGTTCGCCTGGGAATTCTTTGCCACCACCAACACCACCGAGTTGTCGGTGTGATGGCAACATTAAATTTATGCTCGCTAAACTTTATAATTAATTACATTCGCATAATAAACGAACTTAAATATGAAAATGAAGTGCAAATACAGGCAGCACAATCAGTTGGCAGGGGTGGGTAGATTAAATGGAACGGGGGGTTGGAATATTGCTGGTGTGCCCAGCGTCGTTTGTGCATAAAACAGACAGCCACAAAACAAGGAAAGCGGTGCGACAATTTAATGCCGCTTACATGAAATTAATTTGCACAAAATCAATTTCAATTTACATTCAATTTGGCAGGGAAAAAGGTGTCAAAATGAGCCGGAAAAACTGAGGAAAATCGGAAGGAGTGGGTAATCAAGGGGCTCTGATTTCTGACGACTCGTGTCATTGTGGTCCTCAATTTGCCATCAAGGGGGGAATACTAAATACAAAATGATGAAACATCAAATTTGCATTTAGCTAAATACTGATGTGTTAGGCCAGAGAAAAGTTAGTGTGGGATATAATTACTGGATGATGTGGAAAAAAATAAAAGCTTTTACTTGCACGTAATTCGTTTTTCATGTAATGATAATAAATGGTTTGCTTATTATGTTGGGATGTTAGTTAGAAGAAAGGCCTAACTACTTACTACTTATTCTTTATTAAAGCGAATACATACGAGTATTACTTTAAATTACATTAATTTATGCAGTTACCCATTTAAAACTGGCAATAATAGGCAATGAATTAATTTCTGGAGGAATCTATTTAAATGTGGCTTTCTGTGGACTAAGCAAAAGTTATTTCGAGGGCATGTAATGCACACAATTTTGGGTCTGTTTGGTGTGCGGTGTATGGTTTACACCGACAAGTAGGAGAATTTGTCTGGTTGGAGCCAAGGCAGGATAATGTGAACATGGGAAGCGGCTCCTAGGAACACACACTCACACACGATGGTAGATTGCCTGGCTTAGTTGTGTGGCATGTATGGTATTACCCCCTACCCACTTACCCCGCACCCCCTTTCAACCAGATAGTATCACCATCAATCAGGACCCAAACAGATCCGATATGCATGTTGTATTCGCAAACGATACTCCTGGGCAGGCCAATTGGTAGGCACACATCAAAAGGATTTACTCCTGGGATCCGGGACATTCAAGAATATATTATCCATATTTTATGCATGTTTGATCAAGCCCAGTTCGCAGGGGAGTGTACCCCTAAATTATGGCCAAAACTTAATTAAAGTTGCTAATTTAGTGAGTTCAATGGATAGTAAATAAATAAACAGTAAATAAAATTAGCAAATATATTTTAATCTATTGAATTATAAATATAATGAAATATTCCACCTTACTTATCATAATCGTTATCTCTGCTAACTCATAATTATCTAAATCATCAAGTGCTGGGCAAACTCAGATTCGCAGACTGATAAAGTGAAGTGCAAATAGTTAAATAAATGCATAAGTGAGCACTTAAAATGGCGAGCATTCATGGCAAGTCTCAAAATGGACAGAAACTACTCAGATATCGTGTGTGTGCACTTAAAAATTTCATTGCCTACTTTAAGCTGCAGGAAACTGGGTGAAGCTGGAAAAAACAAAGGCGTAGGGAGAAAAGAAGGCAGCCAAGGGAAATCGCCTCGGGGCCAAGCCTATGCAAATGTGATCCGAGAGCGAGCTCATGGTAATTGAATCACGCTGCGAGTTGTAAGCGAGTTGTAATGCATTCCCTCAGTTTCCCCCGCCCAAAAAATTTCCCAAAAGCCCCCCCAGGCTAGCCATTAGAAAAGTGCACGAGTGGGTGGTTTGGCTGGGTGGCTGTATTCGTGTTTGACAAACGGCATTTCAATGCTTTCAACGCACACGCAAACTAACAAACAAACAAATAACAAATATCATTACAGCGACTTACACATGCAACGGCTGGCTGACAACTACAGGAATACATTTGATACATATACAGCCGAGGTTATTCAAATAGGGCCTAAATATTTCTAAAATTTAAGTATCTTAATAAAAATACTGAATTATTCTTATAATCAATAAATTGAAAGTAAAAATGTATTTTGTTTATAGATTTTTGAGTTTTAAATTCTCAAGATCCTATAAAAGAAAGTTTCAAAAAGAGATTAAAACAATACAAAATAATAATAACAAATAAAATAGTTTATAAGGATTTCAAATGTGTAGGTAGTTTTTGAGAACCTAAAATAATTTTTTAATTCAGTGCTATTACCTTGACTGCATCTGTATACATACATGAACACTGAAAAGGATATGAAAGCCGGCGACGACAACGAGCATACATAAAAGATGAAGAAAAATTGCATATAAATACGGAAAACACTTGCAGGGGCGGTGGGCGACGGAAGGGGTGCTGATAGTAAGTAAGGCTGGTAGGGAGATGAGAGGGCTGCTTGCGATTGTCAAGTGGTTGTTCGGATGGGAGGCGAAGACAAGCGCTCAACCACCGATTGAACTTGCCTTGGCGTATACGTAATTTATGCAGATGTGTACGTACAGCGAAGCCTCCTTAACTCCAACCACAAAAATAGAAAAAGATATGGATTCAAAAAATATATATTTATAATTTTAAGAAATTATTAATTTGAAAATATGTACCTATAAAAATGTTTAGTTTTTTCAGAACAGTTTGAATTTCTAAGAGTTTCAGTTAGAGAAGTTTGACTGTACAAGGTTGTAGGTACATATGTAAAATACATGTGAATATATCTGAATACAGTATGCATAATCGCATACATACGTACATATATCATCTTGCCTTTTTTCCATACATCTTCATTCAATATACAGACCGTTATGTCAAAAGCATTTTCGCGTTGACAGCAACAACAATAGCTGTGAAATAGCATTAAAAAAAGGCGACAAGGAGTGAATAGTGGGGTGGAAGTTGAATTCAGGATGGATGGCGACAACATCAACACGTACTAAACCGAATGTCATTTAACCCTTAAAAAAAAGACAAAACTAAGATGGTTACTGCAAGAGAAGGAGGAAAAATAAAAAAAAGCAAACAAATTCCAGCTTAATTTTTCAGTTTTGGCTGAAAAACATACATTTGGAATTATTGGTCGTAAAATAAGTCTTAAATTTTACAATTTAATGCTGGAAATGCTTGAACCTAATCCTATCAATCTTGACTGGCACTCTAATATTATTGTTTATCTGGCTGCCGGGACTTTCGCTTAGCTTTTTCTTGATTATATATTGTTTTATTTTCTTAGCTAGGTCCTTTCTCTATTTCACTCCTTTCGTTTGAGATGTTTTTTTTCTTTAAAATACCAAGACACGGTTTAGTCTGTGACATTTGGCCACATTCAGCATTTAAATTTACATTTTCATGCATATTGTAAGTCCCTGCTGGCTTAGAAAGAAAGCTGTCTTTGTATGCAAAGGTATGCATAGCAAAAGGATAAGTATCTCAAGAAACAAGCACAAGAATATTGGATGTGGAGCCGTAGATACATCATCAACATCTCAAGGAAATTTGGTCCTTGTGTCCTTTTCAATTTTAATTGTTTTAAGAATGTTACGTTTTATATTTCTTCATTTAAAAAATGTGTTAAACAAGTAAAGTAAAAGATTTTTTAAAAAGAAAGAATAAACGGTTTCAGCTGTCTAAAACAACAAAGTGCATATTTATCCAGTTCTGGTGCTGTCCCTAAAATTCCCTGAAAATTGGCACATCATTGGTCCATCGTTTGTATCGGCAGTGCGTAAACTTTGAACTGTTATTCAAACCATAACTGGGTGGAGATGCGGTCGGGGGGGAAATGAGTGGAAAAGGGGGCGGTTGTCAGTACATTCGGGCGGTAATCTTGGCATGCACAATGAGCCCTCGATGATGTCGCGTGTGTGTTTGCTTACGGCCTATCTGGCAGCCGCAATGGCTGGAAACATTTTGGCCTCGCATGCAGCACAAACAACTCGGGGTTGGCTTAAAGAGGGGTTCCGAAACAGGGCTTTGTTGGGGCGGAGGGTGTGGGGGTGGGATGCAGGTAAGCCGGCGAACAGGTGAACAGGTGAGCGAGTGCAAAAACAGCCGAGGGCCCGTTTTCGCGGCCCGTTTGCACTGCAATTAAGTGTCTGGCCAAGAACAAATGCACGCAATTTTGCACTTGGCTCACATTTGGCACGATGAGAAACCTAATTAGCCTGAAAGCCAAAATCAAAGTGTAACTATGCTCACATTGTGATGCCCTTTGGTTCATTCGAAAATAAGAAGCAGTTTGTCTGCGACATATTGAAATGGTTTAAGTAACCTGTCTCAAAAATGTACAAATCAAATATTTTAAGGTGAATTGTAATAATTGAATTATAATATTTGTATTGGAATAAAATGTAGTTCTTTTTCTTTATGGAAAGGAAAGTGTTTCTTATCATTATAAAAATCCTACACAGAGAAAATTATTAAAAGTTTAAAGTGCAAAACCTGGGATGAAACATTTTAAAAAGAACAACAAATTTTATTTTACTTAGGATTTTTAAAACGTTTTATTTTTGTTTTTATATATAATAATTTATATATATAATTAATCATATTCTTAAAAAATAACAACATAAAAACAACTTAATTTTTAATTAAAATAGTTTTGAAACAAATTATAAAATATCTATTTAAAGATGAAAAAATAATTATAAAATAATACATGTATTGACCATTTTGCTTACTAATTAATTTGTTTAAAATGTATTTAAATACCAATGTGGTATTTATTTATTTTGTTATTTTATTATTATAAAAACCACTCTTCTGGGAATTTTTTTACTGTAGACAAATAGAAACGAAGTGCGTTAAAGGTGTTTTACAATGTGTGGCCAACGATATCGGCACTTGCTACCTTGCAACCTGCCGCCATAACCATAACGCAAAAAGACGCACTCAAAATGCTCATAAAACACTTACACTCACCAGTACAACCACACCCTCACCCGCACCCACACTCAAGCGAAATTCATACACACACGTGCGCCCTTGCACACTCGCTGTGGAATGGGTGTAATTAAATATGAAAACATATGTTTCCCCTTTGTTTTTTCACAGAGCCCGAGCACAAAGTCAGAGAAAAATCAATAAGGACTTCGAGGTCCACGGAATTCGCAATTTATTTACCATATTTATAAAGGGGCCACCGACGGAAGGGGGCGTGGCAACTGCATTCGGTAATTTGTATTTAAGTAAGTTAAGTAAATCAGTTGACGAGTCGGCGAACGCAAATCGTCAAATATTTATAAGCTGCCAGTTGAGTTCGCTACAAATTTTATGGCAACCCAGGGGCGGGGCTGACATTAAGGGTGTTTCCGGGGGGGATGGGGATGGGAATGGCCTAGTGGCATTGTCAATTATGGGAATTATGAGCAGTGAGTGCGTCAGCGGAACGGCTGTTCAAGCTCATCCACCGCCAACTTTCTGCTCCTTCCGCCCAGATTTTCCTCCCCTGGCAATTGCGTCAGCAGTTAATTTTTATGTATTTTTAAAGCGCCGCCATGCCCCTCCGCAGTTTTGGGTCTTATTAAGAAGGCCCTGGCATATTAACGGCCATAAGCGACAGGCCAGATAAATATCGCGAGAGCGTTGAGCACTCGATACGAATTTATGCACTTCACTCGAGGGCTGGGCCTTAAAAAAAGGAAAAATAACTTGAACATTGAAATAATGAAAGGCCAGAGACAGCAGATTTTTTGTGCTTCGTGCTATCAGCGTTTAAGTGAACCATATGTGGGGAATGGATGAGGAACCCAAAGCAATACTGAAATATTAAAGACAAATTTAGCTTTTATTTGGGACATAAAGTACCACCTATATATTTTCGATGTTATAAAAAGCTTTCATCACTATGACTACTTAGTTCTAAAATATTCTAACGATTTGTTCGTATTCAGGATCCTTAAAGATTAAAATTATTGGTATTCAAGCAAAATTATGTACTTTTACTAGATTAGTATTAACCTTTCTTTCTAATACAACTAGTAAAATCAGTAATATTGACTGAAAACATAAAACGAACATCTCCTTGAACCGAAAAAGTACAGGGTAGTTTGTGGAAATAATAAGTGAAGATTCTCGACGCATTCGAGAGTGCACTGAGCACACGGGGCGTATGGGTGATGGGGAGGCACAAAGCACGGGATGATGAGCTTGTTGTCGATATGCCAAGATAAAGAAAGCAACTTGTTGTTTTTGTTTTTGAGGCTGATGTTGCCGTTGCTGTTCCTGTAAGTGTTGTAATTGTTGCTGTTTCTGCACAGTGTAAGCTTGAAGTTCATGCACAGACAATTACAAAGAGGGTGAAACGAGGGGGTGTCGGCGGAGGCTACAGGGGGTACTGTATGTAGTGGCTCTGCGCTTCCTTGCCGCTATCTGTATTATGCTCTTGCCCCGTTATTGTTTCTCCATTCCATTCCACTCCACTCCCCCGGATCCGGCAGCTGCCTCATCTACACAATTGTTGCATTAAATAAATGTTTTTTGTGCCAGGACCCGCTTTACGTGCTTACATATGAGTGCAGAGAGGGAAAATCGGGACCCTCAAAAAGAATGCAGTATATTTCATTTAAATTAATATTAGGAGCAGTGTATTTCATTCATAAATAATTATTAAGAAGCTACAAAATTATGTTATTAATTAATTTTAGGGCCATCAATAAACAATTTTTTTTAAATTCGAACTGTAAAAGTAAAACTAATTATAAAACAAGAGAGAACGCTATAGTCGGGTTGGTGTCCCGACTATTTAATACCCGTCACTCAGCTAAAGGGAGTGCGAACGCTGCAGTCAGGTTGTTTTCCCGACTATCTAATAATCGTAACTCAGCTAAAAGTGCGAGAGATATGGAGATACAACTTTGATCAGGCCTAACTTTTTATCGAATGGTCCGATTTAAAAAATTTCTTCTACATTTCGATAGGTATTGATAAACACAACAAAACTACATTCCTACTTTTCCGAAATATTTAAATTTTTAAAATCGTATATAAGCTATTGTGGGCGTTAGAGGGGGCGTGGCACCTTTTTGAAATAAACTTGCGCTGCGTAGGAACTCCTAGAATATGTATGCAAAATGCCAATCTTCTAGCTTTTATAGTTTCCGAAATCTCAGCGTTCATACGGACAGACAGACAGACGGACAGACGGACAGACGGAGAGACGGACAGACGGACAGACAGACATGGCTAGATCGACTCGGCTAGTGATCCTGATCAAGAATATATATACTTTATGGGGTCGGAAACGCTTCCTTCTAGCTGTTACATACTTTTGCACGAATACAATATACCCTTTTACTCTACGAGTAACGGGTATAAATAGTATTAAAATACTTTTCATTAATTGGTTA
>JBAMCJ010004409.1:0-15753 GCA_037075205.1 Drosophila prostipennis
TGATACACTTTCTAAAATTTTATCATTCGGCAAAAAAGGAGGTGTTTTTATTATACCCGTTACTCGTAGAGTAAAAGGGTATATTGTATTCGTGAAAAAAGTATGTAACAGGTAGAAGGAAGCTTTTCCGACCCTATAAAGTATATATATTCTTGATCAGGATCACTAGCAGAGTCGATCTAGCCATGTCCGTCTGTCCGTATGAACGCTAAGATCTCGGAAACTACAAAAGTAAGAATATTGGGATTACCAACACATATTCATGGGCTTCCTACGCAACGCAAGTTTACTTCAGCCGAGCGCCACGCCCCCTCTAACGGCCACAATCGCCCATAGTCGCCCACAAACGATACTAAAATGTGTCTGGCGCCCACATTTTTAAAGATTTCGGAGAAGTATAAATGCAATTTTGCTGTGTTTAGTTTTACCTATCGAAGAAGAAATTTTTCAAATCGGACCATTCGTTAAAAAGTTATATTCGATCAAAGTTTTATGTTTCCACCTCTTTCGCACTCCCTTTAGCTGCGTGACGGGTATCAGATAGCCGGACACCCACCCGACTATAGCGTTCTCTCTTGTTTGATATTGTATTCGTCGGAAAGTATGTAACAAGAAGAAGGAAAGAAGGATCAGGATCACTAGACGAGTTGATCTAGCCATTTTCGTCCCTCCGTCTGGACCTTTAAAAAAGCATGGCGCCCACGTATTTACAAGTATACTAAATACATTTTAAAACCCAAATTTTTTAAAACATTTTTGCCCAAATTTTCTATTTTAAAATATCAGCTAAATTGGTTGGTCACATCTCGAAATATAAATAAAAACACGAAATCTAGAAGCTGAAGCTGAAGCTGGATAGACCGTTGCACAGTGGCGCCTTTTGGCTTTTTTTTGGTAATAAATCATAACTTCTGTTACTTGTTTTTACGTAGTTTTTACTTAATGAACACACCAATTAAGGAAATGAAACATAAATACCGTTTGATACTTAGTTTTTTAGATTTTCCACCTAGTGGCCTAACTTGGTTAAAAACTGCGTTTTTTTTGAAGGGTCGTATCTTTTAAAAAAAATCATCTGATATTTATGGGAGTTTCATATTTGAAAAGAGGGATCAATTATCTGTCGATTGGTGTGCGCTACAACTTTCTAGGCCAAATCAATTGATGTATTGCTCGTTATTTGGCCCAAGGCGCCACTGTGCTTTGGAAGACAATTTGTAAATGTTTTATTCGATACGTACTAAGATAAAATCTAACGTCTAACCTATGTATAAATCTATATATCAAGTGTAGGAAAATAAAAGCTTCGGCTTGCCGTAGATAGATTTATATTTCATGTCTAATTTTATTTTTTTCAACTTGTTAATACAACATTATAACTTTAATTTTTTTCCAGTATGCTCATAAATTGGCTTATTTGATTGGACAAAGTATTCAACGAGATGTGGCTGATGCGCTTGTGGAAAAACTGTTTTACCTTTAAACCATCAAAAGATTTTTGTATTTCATATCAAATTGAATAAATGGAGTTATATTATGTTACTTCTACTTTATTAGGGTGACGAGGACTAAATAGTGAAATGTCCGTCTGTTCGTCTGTCCGTCAAACTTGTGCGTCGTAGGAAGCCCAAGAATATGGGTAGGTAATCTGTCATGTCCTGCTTTTCGCGCGGGTTCGTTGCCGGCTAGTCAATGTCTCTCCCAGGGAAGGGAACAACCAAGATTATATCCACGTAGCAGACAAAACAAAAAAAACTAAACGGAATTTCAAACCTGGACAACGGCTAATTTTTTTTACAACGGATTTCGGAACATGTGGACTAGACTAATTTTACGACTTTACCTTTAACATTTGTTCGCGGGGATTTTACCGCTCGCCGTTTTTTGTGAAGTGTAGTTTTTGTTGAATTTTTCCGTTTGGCAAATATATGTTTGGGGATCTTGAGAAAAACCTGGGGCCACCCATTAATGAGTGACCAATTTTCTCCGTGAAAAGTTGTTCCCTTCCTGGTGGCTGGTCTTTGATTACTCCTTCACAAATTGCTTGCTCCTGATCCGCGATTATTCACTCCGGAATATTCTTTAATTAATTTAAATTATAACTCACTTTAATCTAAATTCTTTTTTATTTTAAAACTCACTGGTGGGTCATTCCACGTGAAACGTGACAGGCCAATTTGGGTCAAGTCTCAGAATCAAGCGAAACTTTTTTTTTCGATAGAGGATTGAAATATAAATATCGGTTTTTTTTTTTTTTAACTCTTACCGTTTATTTTTAAAAAATATTTTTTCAATTAAGCTCCGATTTTTGAGTTATGCCGCACTTGAGACTCGTTTGAGTTATTTTAATATTTCGGATGCCACTTCGTGGCATATCTTAATATCTTTCAGAAAAATATTTTTAAAAATTTTTAAATTTAAAATTAAGTATTTTTTAAGAGAATTTAAAATTGGAAAAATTCTGTAAGCCGGAATACACGCGATTTCCAAATAAAAAAATTATCCCAATATTGCATCATCAATTCTTCACAAAGTGGTAAAATAAAATTTTTGTAATCGCAAGACGTACTAGTAGAGACAGCGATTTTAGTTTAGCGACTTTGCATCAAGCAACAACAACAACTAATTTCGGTTTTTAGGCGTGTATTTTTAATGATCGGATTTATGCCTGTCCAAACTGAATTTTTTCCCTTTTTTTAGACTTTGACGCGGTGTAGCTTCTAAACTAATGACTGGAACTCAATGCTGTGAATAAGAAAGTTAAAGATCATTTTATTACCTGTAAAATAAGTCTAAGATGATCAAAATCGGTTTACCAGAACAGAAGATAGAAAATAAAAAAGAGCCAAAAACGTTTTTTACACTTAAAAAAAAAATGACATCATAAAAAAAATTATAAGTGCCCATTTCTTAATCAGGGAGATGTTCTTTACCAGAAAATTAAGGTTGTCTTCAAGTAGGGCGACGTCGATTTTTTTTTGTAAACTAGTGTAATTGGAAGGAGCGTTTCCTGGCTACGGTCCTCCACAGGCACCAAAAAAAAGTCACCGGTTTCTCTGCAAATTCCTCCGAAAACCCACTGGCCATCCACCACGCGACCGCAATTATACTTGCGCCGGCCAATTTTAGTTTCGTCAATTTCGACGGTTAAACCGTCTCCACCTATTATTTGTTTTGCGTTCTTCTTCGTCCAGCTAAGATAAATTTCCCGAAGAAAATTACTCCAGTCAACCACCGTCTGTTGGGACCAGACTAGTTCTTCCCGAAGGAATGAGATTGTTGAACCCTTCATCTCCCAAGCCACAAAATTACAGGCCTGTTCAATGCCAACGTGGGACTTGCTGAAGAATGTCCGTTTGATGGCGGATTCCTTACAAATATAATTTAAAGCAATATTTTTTTTAAATTAAACAATTGTTACCTTAAAGGAGCATTGAACTTTTCTTAATTTCCGTTTCTGTTGATGATTACTTATCATCCTAGCGGCACCTCCAAAATGGCGTACTAATCGGTCTCTTCGCATTGAAAGACAATGTTGCGGGCTTACTGCAGTTGGGACAGTCCTTGCTCTTTAGAACAACTCCATGTCTCTGCAGAAATGCAAACACTTCTTCTTCGTCCATGGCAAGAAAGTCTTTATAAGAAATAGTGCACCCGTTGCAGGAATCCATAGTAAACAAAAATCAAAAGTGCAATTTCTGATTAAGCAACAAAAGCCTACTTGTTTTTTATAGCAAACCCATAAATTCCTAGAAAATGCTACATTGTTTTTATAGCAAAATGACACAATACACCTCAAAATCCTACTTTGTTTTTATAACAAAACACGCAACTTTGAAATGCAATTACAAGAGAACCATGCATTTCCGCAAATAATCTTCTGCACGTAAATTCCTAATAAATCGCGGTCCATCGAGGGTAATTTTTTCGCGGTTTTTGGTGCTCAGGCCGCTCTTCTAGACTATTACTAGAGCCCTGCATGGGTATACAAAATGGGTTATTTGGGTACCCAAACCAAATTTCAGGTCAAGTAGGTCAGGCTTTCTTTTAAAATATTACCTACCCAACCTGACCCCAAAATTTTCAGGTCGTTTGGGTTTGGGTAAAATTGTACCCATTTACCCAAATACCCAAACCCAAACGACCCAAGTCAAATGGGTTTCAAGTAGATCAGTTTGGGTTTAAGGTTACCCAAATAACTTTTATAAAAAAATCAAATTTTAAAAAGGACCATGATCAGAATTTTCACAGGTCATCGACTCGATGTAAATTCTTAAGGCCAAGGTGGTTACTTGTGTATAATATTTAAAATTAATGGATACGATATATTGAAATTTGTTTCAAATTCTTCCGCCCATGCGAATTCGTGTGGTCTTTAAATATTACAAATGTATGATCCACAAAAACATATTCTCTTGTTCTAAAGAATTCGCGGTCTTTGAAAAATCGATATAGAATATATCATTAGGTTTATTTAGTTAAGTTATGTATGATCCACACAAATATATCCTCTTAGTCCTAAGAACTCGCGGTTTTTGAAGAATCAATAATTATAGAGCCAAGTATAAGCAATAGTGCCTTAGCTAAGAAGAAGACGGTCCCACCAATTATAAGATCCTCCTGTTCTTAAGAATTCGCGGATTGGAAAAATTAATATAAAATCTTTAGAAGTTCTTTATATTAATCGATTTTTTCAAAAACCGCGAATTCTTAGGAACAAGAGGATTTATTTGTGTGGATCAAACATAGCTTAACTAAAGAAGCCTAATGATATATTCTATATCGATTTTTTAAAGACCGCGAATTCTTAGGAACAAGAGGATTTATTTGTGTGGATCATACATAGCTTAACTAAAGAAGCCTAATGATATATTCTATATCGATTTTTTAAAGACCGCGAAAAATATATTCTATATTGATTTTTCAAAAAGCGCGAATTCTTCAATACATCTGTAATATTTATAAACCATAAGAATTCGCATGGGCGGAAGAAGTTAAAACAAATGTCGATATATCGTATCCTTGAATTTTAAATATTATACACAAACAAGAAAGGAAGCTAGCTTCGGCCAGCCGAAGCTTATATACCCTTGCAGCTAATTCCTATTTATCACTAATTTTCCGATCGTTCCTATGGCAGCTATATGATATAGTTGTTCGATATTAATAAAATTGAAATCGAAATTCGAAAACATTTAAAAAGAGTCATATTCCAGAGTAGAAGAGAATACAATAAAAGTCAACGAAGCAAAAATTTATTTCCTATTATATTCCCATTAATTTTTCGATCGTTCCTATTGCAGCTATATGATATAGTCGTCCGATTTTGAAAAAAATTTATTCGAAATTCAGAATTATATAAAAAATGATATTTCTAAAAGAAGGAGGCTATAGGTTCAAAAACACCCAAGATATAATTTTTTTTACATTTTTTTACCCGATCATTCCTATGGGAGCTATATGATATAGTTGTCCGATCCGGCTCGTTCCGACTTATATACTACCTGCAATAGATATAAGACTTTTGGGAAAGTTTTAGCCCGATAGCTTTAAAACTGAGAGACTAGTTTGCGTAGAAACGGACAGACAGACGGACGGACAGACGGACATGGCTAGATCGACTCGTCTAGTGATGCTGATCAAGAATATATATACTTTATAGGGTCGGAAACGTCTCCTTCACTGCGTTGCAAACTTCTGACTGAAATCATAATACACTCTGCAAGGGTATAATAACCATCTTGACCATAAGAATTCGCAAGGGGTCGATGACCTGTGATTCTGATCATGGTCTTATTTAAAAATTAATTTTTTTATAAAAGCTGTTTGGGTAACCTTAAACCCGAACTGATCTACTTAAAACCCATTTGACTTGGGTCGTTTGGGTTTTGGGTAAATGGGTAAAAATTACCCAAACCCAAACGACCTGAAAATTTTGGGGTCAGGTTGGGTAGGTAATATTCTTTAATACATCTGTAATCTGTAATATTTATAAACCATAAGAATTCGCATGGGCGGAAGAAGTTAAAACAAATGTCGATATATCGTATCCTTTAATTTTAAATATTATACACAAATAACCATCTTGGCCTTAAGAATTCGCGACGGGTCTATCACCTGTGAAAATTTGGATCACGGTCTTATTTAAAAATTGATTTTTTTATAGAAGTTATTTGGGTAACCTTAAACCCGAACTGATCTACTTGAAACCCATTTGACTTGGGTCGTTTGGGTTTGGGTATTTGGGTTTTGGTAAAAATTGACTCATTTACCCAAATACCCAAACCCAAACGACCCAAGTCAAATGGGTTTCAAGTAGGTCGGTTGGGTTTAAGGTTTGACAAACAAGCCAGGTTACTTGTGCAGGGCTCTAACTATTACCAAAAACAAACCGATCCTTATATTTCAATCCTCTATCGAAAAAAAAAGTTTCGCTTGATTCTGAGACTTGACCCAAATTGGCCTGTCACGTTTCACGTGGAATGACCCTGGTAGGAACTTCAGTTACGCAACACAAAAAAAATTCCGCCAGCAGAACCTTCTGCGACCACTGATTCACATTTTTGTCGAATTTTTTCGAACGCTTATTATTTTGACAAGAAACGGAAAGCCCATATGTTTTTTATAGCAAAATGTCACAAAATACCTCAAAATCCTAGAAAATGCTACGTTGTTTTTATAGCAAAACACGCAACATTGAAATGCAATTACAAGAGAACCATGCATTTCCGCCGATAATCTTCTGCACATAAATTCCTAAGAAATCGCGGTCCATTGGGGGTAATTTTTTCGCGATTTCCCTCTTCTAGACAAATTTAATTCAATGAAAAAGATAGTTCTTTGAAGCATTTCGCTCAAAGAAGTTGATGAGCTCGGACGCGAAGTGAGAATTTAAATTTCAAGTTGGTAGCCGCCAAGGGTCACAACTTATTCATACCCTTGACGACAACCAGTTGTTTGCGAAAAATAAAAAATTAAAAAACGGCGATACAGCGTACACATGTCGCGTAAAAGATTATAAGTCGCGAGTGTACTTATCCAGTGACGAAATGTGTGTGTTTGAAAATCCAGACCAACGGCACCATAATCATGGTGACCAAAGTCAGGAAATAAAAAAAATCAACACGATTGAAGATGCTAAAAACCGCTGCAAAAAATCGACAGAAAACGACGACATTAAACAAATTTTCAATGACGTTATGGCAAAGTGAGTAGAAAATCAAAGCACATATGTATGTACATTAAAGCCTATTCACATTAGTCAACATCTACCGTTTACCGTCTACCGCCTCAGACGGTCATACAAATTTGACAAGCTAAACGGTTGAAAATATTCCACCGTCAACCCTTTGATGTTCCTATCCCATCTGTTTCACCTAGTATTTTTAGTATATTTTGTACCAAACACCATAAAAAAATCAAAAATTCAAAATAAAAGACTTTAATGTCAACGAAAATAAAATTCCAAATAAAAATTCCAGGCGGTGGAGCAGGTAAATTGTAGTAGAACTTTTTAAAACAGTTATAGGAGATCTTCCCCCAATCACCATTTTGCTAAAAATCAATATATCGAAAAAATCCTACGTCTGTCGATAGCTGTTGATGTATAGAAACCAACCAAATTTTTTTTTTTTTTTAAATAAAAAATTAAGGACGTTAGGTGTCCGGCCATGAACCCCCTTCAACAAAAAAGAGCCTACGAAGAAATGCTGCACAGCCGCCATTTTGTTTTCGATTTATTCAAAAAAATTTTATTTTGTACTTCGGACCTAATATAATAAAACGTAGTTTACAAATTTTCGATTGGCTTCTTCATTTGGCCAAAAAAAAATCCAGAAAACCCGCTCTTTTTTCCCCAGTTACCTAGATGTCCCCCCTTAATCTATTCATTATCGACATAATTTTAATTTTTGGGATTTTTATAATATTCCTATATAAACAATATATTCCTATTATAAACAATAATTATTATTTTTGAGTTTTATTTTTTCTGATTAGAAATAATGATTATTTTTGATTTTTATTTTAGAACTCAAAAATAATGATTATTGAATATTGAATATTATTGATTATAATGATTACACAGGCCGACAGTGTTTTTGGTGCAGGCCTATCGGCATTAAATTGTGTTAATATAGACGTATATAAGCATATCTGCATACTTAGTTTTCGCGTTTAACGGGCGGTATTTGTGTAATCGCGGTTTGAAAAAAATAGCAACATTTAATGTTTTGATTTAAGATATCTTCGAGGGTGTGTGCTCAATTGTATTAAAACCTATGCCAAAAAATTGCTTAGATGTCCTTCTACATAATTGCATTTAAGGTTCCATCATCATTTGAGTCAATCAAAGCCTATGAGGCATTTAAGTAATTTGTTCACCTCTATTCACAACCAACTTGATGCGGTGAACAGACTAAAAAAAATACAAGGAAAAATATGTGCCTCAAAATATTGTGCAGGCATCTAGAGGCGTCTTTACCCGAATTTTTGAGATAAATATCAGCCTTGTACGTCGAAGGATGGAATTTATAGAATTTTTTGCATAAGAACATGAAAAGTAACAAGTAAGAAGTAACTAAAAAAAACATTTTCGAACCAAAATATATTATAATTACCCGACAAGATAACCAAACCTTCGAAAAAGTCTCCCCCTTCATAATTAAAAAAGTAATAGATTTCCAATGCGGTGGAGAAGTGGAGTCTGTGAAAAAAACAAGAGACGGTAATCTCCTAATAAAAACCAAAGGTTTAGCACAAGCACAAAGACTACTTAAACTAACCAAATTCCACGATTTCCTGGTCAACACATCCGAACACCGAACCCTCAACACATCTAAAGGAGTAATATACTCCAACGACCTGCGCAGCATTGATAAAGAAGTTATATTAAATGAACTTGCACTACAAAAAGTATCAGAAGACGAAAAAATCTACCAGTTCAAAAACAACATTTTACAAGAAACTGGTTTGGTAATCCTAACATTTGCATCAACAACCCTACCGATAACAATTATGATAGGATATGAACGTTTTAACATACGGCCCCATATTCCTAGACCCTTAAAATGCCGAAACTGCCAAGTATTTGGACACCCCACTAAAATATGCCAAAGCCCGAAAATATGCAACAATTGCTCACAACCTCACACTCCAGATGACGAAAACTGCACCAATCCCAAATCCTGCTCAAACTGTAAGAAACAAGACGCCAATAGCCAATACAATCACTCCCCAACCGACAAACAAAGCCCAACATTTATCAAGCAAAAATAAATTGTTTCAATAAAATCCATTGAAAAAGTAGACTTCAAAACTGCATCACAATTATACTATGAACGCCACGCACATCAACCAACAACATACTCCAATACACTTCAACAACAACCAAAACCTACAACACCAGCACAACCCACAAACATCACTCCATCAACCTCCACTAACATTCAAACACATGCAAAATTATACAATGGAATATACATGGTTACAGAAACAACTACATAGAACTACAAGTACTAAGTAAAGCCTACAACCCACAGATTATTGCCCTCCAAGAAACACATATTACAAACCTTCAATCCCTCCCCACGCCTATAAACTATACCCTTTACACCAGTAAAAACAACCACAACAGTTTTGGAGGTACTGCCCTCCTGATACACAATTCCATACCTCAGAATGAAATCTCGATAAGCTCAGATTTCGACGTGGTTGGAGTTTCTATACAATCCAAAACTAAATTTAACATAATCTCAGCCTATATCTCCCCCTCCAAACCCTTCAACACAAACAACTTGGCCAATGTCCTTGATTCCCAGAACGCCCACACCCTAGCGTTGGGTGACTTTAACAGCTGGCACCCCTACTGGGGTTCTCCAAGATCCAACAAAAGAGGAAGGATTTTAGCCAACTACATAGACCGATCTAACTACATATTACTAAACGACAAGTCCCCAACACATTACTCAACCCATAACACATACACACACATAGACCTATCTTTTGCCACCGCCAGTATTGCTCCAGAAATATCCTGGGAAGTGTTAGACGACCTCTATGGCAGCGACCACTTTCCTATATTAATCTCGATGTTCCGCAACCAATCCCTCCCAACCTTTACCGCAAAACCAACATTTAAACTTAAAGATGCAGATTGGGACCTCTATAAGGAAAACATTTCGTTTTTAAACTTGGAAGTCAACTCTAGCCCAAATGTCAACCAAGAAGCTGCCCATATAAAAAAGATACTAATTCAAAGCGCACACCTATCCATTCCTCAAAACACCACCTTCTCCCAACCCCGCACCGTCCCCTGGTGGAACGGTAACCTCTCACTCCTTAAAAAAGAAAAAATCAAAAAATGGAGGACACTTAACAGAGAGCCAAACACACATAACATTATAGAATACAAGAAATCAAATGCTAAACTCAAAAGATCCATTAGAGATGCAAAAAAAATCAGTATACAACAGTTTACGTCCGACATCAACCCATACACAAACCCAAATAAAACATGGGCAAACATAAAAAGATTATGTGGCCTATACCCTCAAAAAAGCATCCACTGCTTAAACAACCCTACTCCCACAATCGACCCAACAGAAATTGCCAATTCTTTTGGCCAAACCTGGTCAGATGAAGCCGGCGATCACAACTTCTCCACACCTTTTCGACTCAACAAAATACTTTTTGACCCAATCCCTAACTACATCCCGTCCAAACCAGCACTTGAAATTGAAAAAGACATAACCTTTATTGAATTCTGCTCTGCCCTTAATACACTGAAAGGAAACACACCAGGTCTCGACCGGATTTCCTACTCGATGATTAAAAACTTGCCTAACACTTTCAAACACAGAATTATCAACCTCTACAATAAAATACTCTCTTCCCATATCCCGCAATCATTCAAACTCAGCCTGGTACTACCTATTCTAAAACCACAAAAACCCCAAACAGACATAAAATCATACAGACCTATCTCTCTAAATTCATGCCTAGCCAAAATTCTCGACAAAATCATAGCAAAAAGGTTGTGGTGGTTCGTCTTAAACAACGACCTAATCCACAACAGCCAATACGGCTTCAAAAGAGGCAAATCTGTCCTAGACAGTCTACTTTATGTCGACCACCTAGCTTCTAGATCCATTGCCCTCAAAAAACACATATCTATTATATCACTTGATTTTACTAAGGCATTCGACAAAATTGGGATACACACTGTCATACAGCAACTACACGATTGGAAAGTAGGGACTCGTATTATTAACTATGTTAAAAACTTCATGACAAATAGGAAAATTCGCCAATCTCTGTCATTTTATTCCTAACAGCTTACAACTCCCTTACCAACATAATCTCTACCTCGAATCAAATTAAATTCTGCGCATACGCAGATGACTTCCATCTCCTCATCCAACACAAGAAACGTAAAAACCCCACAACAAACCTAACAAACACCTTTAACCGAATTGACGAGTGGTGCACCCACTCAGGGTCAGTCCTATCAAAGGATAAATGTCAGATACTACACATTTGCCGGAAACACAACTGCAATGCTAGGATACAAACAGGAGACACCGACATACCAATCACAGACACCCTCAAAATACTAGGACTTACAATCAACCACAGATACAAGTGGAACTCACACATATCCAAATTAAAAACCGAGCTCTCTAAACCTCTAGGAATAGTTAAACACCTTTCTTCCCTCAAATACAATACGAACACTGCTTCACTCATCCAAGTCATAAAATCGATCATCATTTCTAAAATAGACTACTGTCTCCCAATTTATGGCCACGCACCCAAATCCCAACTTAACAAGATTAAAACTTCCCTTAATTCCGCAATAAGAGCCGGCCTTGGAGCATTCCGTTCCACGCCCATAAACAACCTTCTAATAGAAGCCAACATAAGCCCCATAGAACACAAACGAGACTTTTTAACAGGTAAACTAGTTAAAAACCTAATACAATCTAAAGATACACCATTAAAAAACTTTACCAAATCTACGAAAAGAATCCATAGATACCCCAGCACAATCGACCGCGTAATACAAACAGCAAAGCTCGACTCCATTCCCTACCTTCCAATCACTAACAATAAATGTAAATCATTCAACATGCTTAACGTCATTAAAGCAACCAACACCACCTTATCAAAATACAATAAAAACTCAACATCACCAACCATTTTCCATCAACTGTTTCACACCATCAAATCTTCTTATCCAAACCACAACTTCGTTTATACCGACGGATCCAAATCGGGAGACGTAACATCCTACAGCATCACAAGCGAAACAGAAACAATAAAACTAGGTCTCCTGCCTTACTATTCCTCAGTCCTTTCGAGTGAGATAATAGCAATCCAAGAGGCCATCAAAATATGCATCAAGATCCCAGGCAAACACGCTATATGCACAGACTCCCTTTCATCCATCTCCTCGATCACTAACCACAACAACCATACACATTATGCCACCTCAGTCAGAAACCTAATCACCAAACAATTCCCAAAAATCTCGCTCATATGGGTTCCTAGCCACGTAGGACTTATAGGAAACGAAAACGCAGACGAAGCAGCCAAAAGTGCTGCTAAATTCCCCTTAATGTTTACCCCAAACAACAACTCGAAAGACGTAACACACTTCCTTAAAACAAAACTAAAAGATAAACAAAGGATCCTACTCAACTCAACCTCCAATTGGTACCAACAAATAGCAAAGCTATCACCCTCAAACACCCCCCACATAAAATCTCCACTGAACAGGAGACAACAAATAATAATAACTAGACTTAGACTTGGACATACAAACTTAACTAATGCCCACTACCTTGACAACACGAAATACAACTTGTGCCCACTATGCACCAATGCACGCATAAACGTAGAACACATAATATGTTCTTGCCCCTCCCTCTCCTCACAACACTCCCAATGCTTCCACAACCTCAATCCTCTAACATATCTTACAAACCCCCCAAACAACAACTTCAATAACATCATAAACTTTGTCACAAACTCCAACATTGTAAACAAATTATAAAAATAAATTTAAAATAAACAAACACAAATATATAGAAGTACATCAATTAACCAAGCAAAATAATCAAAATAAATTTAAAAAAAAAAAATAATGTTGAACAAATTTAAGCAACAAAACTTTGTAAAGTAAAAAAAAAAAAAAAAAACTTATAGTAAATAAGCTAGACTCAAAGACACGAAATTGAAACATATACGAACCACACAGAGCTGAAGGCCTACAGCTGCTAAAGCTCATACCCACTGTTAGCAAGTAGTTTATAATTAGTTGCTAGCATTAAATAAATAAATAAATAAAATAAATATTTTTTGAGTTTATGCCAAAAAACATATATTTGTTTTTTAATACAAAAATAGTTAAACTTTTTAAAAAAATTTTTGAAAAAAATTTTACGCGCTACCGATAATTTGTTGTAGCCGATCAAAGTCTATTGATTAACGCGCTCATATCGAAGAAAAAACGCGCAAATTTTACTAAAAAGTTTCCCAACGACGTGCAAAGTGTTTAGAGGACTAAAAAATAAACAAAAATATGGAAAATTTACGTCAAGGTATGCTTAAATACTTCTCAAAACAAATTGTATTGTAACTATTTGCATTGTCCAGTTACTTAATGTCTTGTGTATGTCTATTTTAGCCGAAAACTAACAAAAGTGTTTGTGTTCTGTTAAGCTTTAGTTAAAAATCTACGCTGATCGACGCAAGATTGTTATAGAAATGTATTAACAAAATAATAAAGAAACAAGTGCTATCATTGCTTTTTGCCCGTTTTTGCCCCTTTTAAAAAAAAACACCACCGAATTTTTAACTTTTTGTCTTTTTCCTCAGAGACTTAAGGTGGAAGATAATAACAATTTTTATTTAATAACTATCTTATCGTATCTTATATTTGTTTTCTAAGTAAATAGGTTTTCTTTTAATAAAAAAAAGAATTCTGAACATTTTTAGGGGGTTGACCATAAGGGGGAGGTGGTGGGTGGGTGGCTGTGGGTGGTGTTTTTACAACCGTAAGGTTTTTTCAAGAAATGGAAAAAACCGAAATTCTATTTGTGCATAGCGAGTATATATTATAATTTTTAAGGCTCTATCTTTAAAACTAGAGTTTATGCCGAAAAAACGGACTTTTTCCCCATAGTGCATTGGCTAATTAACGACCGCTCGCCACTAAAATTAGAGTACAAAATACTTTTGTATAATGCAGTCCTAAAACCAATTTGGACATATGGCTCCGAGCTATGGGGAAACGCATGTGCCAGCAACTTAGAAATAATCCAGAGAGCTCAATAAAACATATTGAAAACTATAACAGGAGCACCGTGGTATATACGGAATGAAAATATTCATAAAGATCTAAACGTATGCTTAGTTAAAGACGAACTCGACAAAGCGAAAGCAAAGTATAATCTCAAGCTCCGGGCCCATCCTAATGACCTTGCGCGGTCTCTAATGTGGACCACACACGACTCCGGCGAGGAGACTTCCCCACCCAGCAACATTAGTTAGGGCCGTTATTCTAAACAATTAATTTGTAATTAATTACAATATATAAACTAAGTTAAGATTTGCAAACTTGTCGTTAGTCTCTAAGAGAGGAGATTCAATAAATAAAATACCGTTAAAAAAAATGTCCTAGGGGTTCATCACTGCCAGAAATTGGCACCTTTTCTGCGCAAATCATCACCTATGCACTGCCCATTTTCATCACCTGTTCACCGCCCATTTTCATTAAAAATATGTTGAATTTCATCGCCTTTGTCATTAGGCTTATTTCTTTTCAATTCATTTTACTACATCATTTTTTGTAAATTTCTTTCATACTTTTACATTAAATTAATAGATATTTACAAACTACTGAAAATTTACTTGTAGGTGTCTTCGGTACTTCCGGAGTCTTGGTGAGTTGCCTTTTCGCGCATGGAGATTTTTCAGTCATCTCCGCATCCTCTCCGGAAGCTCTGTAGCCTCCACATGACCAATGGGATATGAATTTGGAAAATATATATTTTTATAATATTATACAACGAGACAAGAATGATAAAAATTACTTAGCAGTGCAAGAATAACATCCTTCTGGGCTGAAGGACAAAATGATTTCATCTAAAACGATATTTTATGCACCTTGTACCATCAGCTTGACCTAAAATGTTAAACAATAAAACATACATATTCTAAAAATGAGAAGCTATAAGAATTTAGACAAGAAAACTTGGTCTGAGGAACTTGTGAGATGGTTCCGAAGCCGCCTAGCTGGGGCGACCGAGCGGGTCGCATGTTGCGGATAGCGGATGACCTCACTCGAGGCCAACTGCGAATAAGCTGGTGGTGGAAGTCAAGCACGGAATCGTGGACGGAAACCCCAGCAAATAAGCAGTCCCGGACAACCAGCGGGTATCTTGCAACGAAGCAGTACCGACGATGCGATTTGTTCAGCCGCATCTAAACAGTTGCTTTACACAAACCCAATATCCCCCACACACCACCTACCCACTTCCTCTCTCAAACAACATCTCACTCCGGGCCGGACTACAGTGTAATTCGGACCGTGCCAAGAGTCAGCCTGGCTGGGGGCCCGGATCAAAAACTAGCTCAGTCTCAAACGGTGGGCTCAGGGAGATGGCGACCCCCTGTTCTATCTACCGCCTTACCGCAGATCTCTGCCCTTCTCCGCAGCTCGTGGGACCAATTATGAAAAATATTATAAAT